>JARHVA010003628.1:1812500-1904300 GCA_037957365.1 Torreya grandis | reverse complement strand
GGAGAAGAAAGTGTTGATATGGTATTCTTGAGATGGTCCTAGAAGACTAGAGTTGAGTGTTATTAGTTGGAATAGGTATGTCCACATTGAAAAATATGTTGAGGAAGAGGAAGAAGAGGAGGAGGAGGAAGAGGAGGAAGAGGAAGAGGAGGAAGAGGAGGAGGAGGAGGAGGAAGAGGAGGAGGAAGAGGAAGAGGAGGAGGAAGAAGAAGGAGGAGTTGGTAGGGAGGAGGTGGAGGAGGAGGTGAAGAAGGAGGAGGAGAAGAAGAGAAGAAGAAGAAGAAGAAGAAGAAGAAGAAGAAGAAGAAGAAGAAGAAGAAGAAGAGAAAGGATGAGAAGGAATATGATGAGTTGTTTCTATTTTAGAGCATTGATATATGGAGTGTGTCTTTATTTTATGCTTCTTTAGAGACTCTTTTTTAGTGGAGAAGAAAGTGTTGATATGGTATTCTTGAGATGGTCCTAGAAGACTAGAGTTGAGTGTTATTAGTTGGAATAGGTATGTCCACATTGAAAAATATGTTGAGGTAATGATGCTGATAACTACATATGAAAGTAGTCTGTAGGGTCAGATTGAAGGTTCCCAAATGACAAAGGAGGATTTGTGATTTATCAATGTCTTAAAAATAGGTTATATAATTTCAAGGTTATAAATGGTTTGAAATCTCAAATATTGGTTCAAAAGTGTGTAATGGTTGTCTTCAGGTGTAAAATAAGTTTTAGAGGTGGACATTCACTGAAAGGTGCTATGTTAACTTTATTTTTTTTAGATTCAAGGGTTTTAGACTTTGATATAAAAGTGGTCTAAATTATGAGTTGAGGTTTGAGGAAGAGGAAGAAGAAGAAGAAGAAGAGGAGGAAGAAAGAAGAAGAAGAAGAAGAAGAAGAAGAAGAAGAAGAAGAAGAAGAAGAAGAAGAAGAAGAAGTAGAAGAATCATTTGAGAAAGGATGAGAAGGAATATGATGAGTTGTTTCTATTTTAGAGCATTGAGATATGTAGGGTGTCTTTATTTATGCTTCTTTAGAGACTCTTTTTAGTGGAGAAGAAAGTGTTGATATGGTATTCTTGAGATGGTCCTAGAAGACTAGAGTTGAGTGTTATTAGTTGGAGTAGGTATGTCCACATTAAAAAATATGTTGAGGTAATGATGTTGATAACTACATATGAATGTAGTCTGTAGGGTCAGATTGAAGGTTCCCAAATGACAAAGGAGGATTTGTGATTTATCAATGTCTTAAAAATAGGTTATATAATTTCAAGGTTATAAATGGTTTAAAAGCTCAAATATTGGTTCAAAAGTGTGTAATGGTTGTCTTCAGGTGTAAAATAAGTTTTAGAGGTGGACATTCACTGAAAGGTGCTATGTTAACTTTATTTTTTTTAGATTCAAGGGTTTTAGGCTTTGATATAAAAGTGGTCTAAATTTTGAGTTGAGGTTTGAGGATTATTTATATGTTTAATGGACTAAATGGGTTGTCAAATCAATCTTCACAAAGATTTTAAGTTTTGTGGTTCTAAATTTATTCATCATATTGTCAAGTTGGAAGCCTAATTGGGTAGTAGGTTTGTGAAGGAAGTATGTTATAGAGGATCATCTCATTATTTAAAATTGATGTGATTAAGTGGAATTTTATAGTTCTCTATATATGAAGTTTTAAATTTTTAAGTTATGTATACAAAACGTTATGGGCTCTACAAGTTCTAGGTAGGGCTATAAGAGGACTAAACAGGCCTAATGAGAAGAAAAGTGATTTTGTTTGGTTTCTCCAAAGAGAAAAACATGAATGTTTCAACGTGAGTTATAAATTTTGTTTAGAAAATGTTTCCTTATTAATTAATGGTATTATTATTTATTAGTGGTCATGGAAGTGTCTTGAGAGAGAAGGCTAGCAAGCTTGTGTGATGGTTCTTCATGGTGTGTGGAGATCTAAAGATGCTCAAATCATGAAATAGATTAGAGGTATTTGGGGGAATCCATATCATAGTTTTATTGTTAATTTCCATAATATTAAATTTTTTTTTGTGTTTTCTATCTTCATTAGTTGCTATGCTTATGCATAAGAGTATTGGCATGGAGCAAGAGGAAGTTTGTTAAGGCAAGAAGAGGTAGGCTCAAGGTAAGGGATATTTTTTATCATCTTTATAAGATGTATCTTTCCTATTTATGGCATTTTTAGGTCCTCAATATCAGTTGGTTCGCACTTTATCATTATGTCAAATGGGGAGAAAATTCTATGTATGAGAGCTAGTGTGAGAGTGATTGAAGAGATAGAAGGAGAGGTGAATGATGTTTGTTGAAATAAATGATAAAGGGGAAGATTATTGGAGAGTTATTATTTATTTCATGGTGATTTCATGGATTTTTCTTAGTGAGTGGATGAAGTGATTTGATATCCTAAGTAACAATGACAAACTGCTCAATGTGTTTGTCCTAGTATGCTTAAAGGAGGCTTGGTTGATCTTCAATATTGGCAAGTTTATAGATTTTAGGGATGATTATGGTGATTATAGGATGTGAAAAAGGTACCAAATATGTTATATATTATTTGAGATATTGTGTGCATAAGTGTAATTCATCTGGTATTCCATAGTTTTTTAATCTAGAAACTTTGGGTCCAGTGGTAGAAAATCTGAGTAGGTAGTTTGATGATGTCATCATTACCATGTGGGAATGAGTCAAGGGGAGTTGGTCATATGGTTGTGATAATTTTTTTTCATATTTATATAAACTAAATCTAAAGTCATGTATCAAATCACAATAAAAAATATGAGGGTGAAAAGTTGGCTTTTAAGATAGAATTCACTATTTTCCCATACTTAGCCAAATTTGCAAAGTGGAAAGAAGAGCTAAGTAAGCATTTTGATGCTACAATATCTGACACATGTAGATGTTTCTAGAGAAGGTGATCATTTGGTTTTATTTATTTTTTATCCTAGTTTATTTACACTAAATTTTAGATCATGCATTAAAGCACTTCAAAATATATGCATATTCAAAGTTAGGATCCCAGGTAGTTTGACTATGTTTTTTCATAGCCAAATTTGTGTGACAAGAAAAGTTGAGTATGCATTTTGATGATGCTCTATCTTGAACGTGTGAAGGTATCAAGATAAAATAATCATTTTTTTAAAAAAGTTTTGATCCTAGTTGATTTGTGCTAAAATTTATATCATGAGATAAAGCACATCAAAAGATATGTTTGTTTAAAGTTGGCCTCCTAAATAGGTTTTTGACATAGTTATCTCTGTGATAGAAGATTTTGAGCAAGGAATTTTTATGGTGATATATCTTTCACATGTGAGGTATTCATGAGTATTGTGTCACATGGTTGTATTATACTATGTGAAGAGATCATTTGGTCCAAATTTGAGATCATGCATTAAAGCATAAAAGAAGTTATTAAGGTTTGAAAATAGCTACTTAGGCATATTGAAAGGGTTCCCATTCTTAGTAATTTTTTTACAAGTTAAAGTTTGATCAAGATTGATGGTGTGAATTAATCCAAGAATTTAGGAAACAAGATAAGGATCCAATGGTGAGTGGGTGTTGATATAGATTGATCAAATAGTGAGTGTTGATTTTTAAATACCTAATTGATCCACAGAGATTGATAGAGCATGTTGAGTCAAAAAATTTAGATTGTAGGAGATAAGGTCAATGTTAGATGTTTAACATTTGGCTTTGGAGGGCTATGCATTAAAGTTTGAATAAGATCAATGAAGCAAGATTGATCTAATTTGAGAGGACATGATATCCGAACATTATATTCGAAGGTTAACCATGACTGTTACCATTCAAATATTTATATTTAACATAGGGAAAAACTAGAGCTCTGTATTTCATCCATATATTTAGAATAGAAGTCAAATTTTTTGGTGATATAAAAAGCAAAGATGAAGATAACTCTATGGTGAATCTAATGAACTTAATTTGAAGATCTAAAAGTGTGTACAATCAAAGATATTAATTTTCAAATTTGATTATGTTCTCATATTTGTTCTATATGTGACTCAAGAAGAGTATTTGAGCTCATGTAGATGTTGTTTTGATGTTTCATGGTAAATTGGTGATTGGTGAGGGTTGTAGACTCCATGAGGATGCTTTGTAAGTATTTTGTAAGTGTGATCAATCTATCTTGAGTATGAACAATGATTAAGAAGTTGAATTTATATTTGATAATGGTGTTCCTAGGTATAATGTCTCTGTTCGAGTTGATTGAGTATATATGAAGGTAAGAAAATGTGATTATGATCATTTGAGGATGTCCTAAGGGATATAAGGAGTGGACCTATGTATTTTAAAGTGGTCTTATGTTATTTTTATGTTTAGAGAAGTGTCAAAAAGTTGAATAGGTTCCCATAGGACCTAAAAGTGACTTAGGCTTATTTTAAAGTGTGTTATGATTAAGTGTGACCCATTTGAGATTCCTTAAGGGATAAGTCATGCCTAATGGCTGACTAAGGTATTGATTATCAATATTTATCTATAAATAGTGGAACCAAAGATTATGTTTTCTATACTTTCGGTGGAAGATTTGTGAGTGAGAGACTTGTATGTGAGAGAGTTGGAGAGTGAAGGAAATCAGAGGAGAGTGAGAGTGCCCAGCTATTGGGTTGATGAGTAGAAAATATTAAGGACTATGTGTATGATCTATAGATCATGTTTCTGATGATAGTATAGTTTTTTTACAATTTTAAATTATGCAAATAAATTTGAGTGTGCATATGATGACTATTTGAGTGAAGAAGGAGAGAGATTGTGGCATGCCTATGTGAGAGGCCTATATGAGTTAGAGATAAAATGTTTGTGTAGTTGTAAGATAATCAAGAGGTCCATCATTAGGTGTTAAATACATTAGTTCTAAGGTGGAAGTGTTCTTTTCAAGGATGGTCTAAAGGACTTGATATTCTTTAAGGGTAGTTACTCCTTGTGAAATAGGGTTTCACAAAAGACCTTTTGTCAAAAGGACTCAATCAAGGTTTTAGGCTTAAAGAACTTGATTGAATAAGTGGTTATAAGGACTTGATCATCTTAAGGGTAGGTGTTCCTTATGAAACTACTATTTCACTAAAAGCCTTAGGTCAGAAGGACTTGTCCAATTTCTTGATTAGAAGGACATGATAAATCTCTTATTTTTTATCATCTTATAGGATATTAGTCCATGTGTTTGTAGTATTCAGAATGTGTTTTATTCCCCAAAAGGGTTTCCCATTTAGATATTGTGTTGTGTGTGTGATCTTGCATTATGTTTGTTGTTCACTGCTATGAATGATTTGTATGATTCATGAATGATTGTATTGAATTATTAAGTATTTAAAAGGGTTTGGAAAATTTAATTGGATTTGTTTCCATCTTTGATTCACCCCCTCCCCCCTCTCTTAGTGGATTGTACCTATAAAAAAATGTATTGAAAGGCTCATCCAGTCTTAAATAACTCATACTTGATCTTAACTAAATAACACATGAAGCTTTTTGAAATGTGATTTCCTTAATATTTTATTCTTGAGTGAACCTTATAAGAAATCATTTCATCCCTCTGAGGTATATTAGGTTTGGGATGAATATGTGAATTTTCGTACCCTTATAAATTTTGACTTGTAGAAATTCCAACAATCATATTTCCCGTAAGACCAACTTAACAAAATGTAACCCTAAAAGTGTTCTTACTCCACTTTAAAATAGTTTAAAACTCTATTAAGGTAAATAAAATATTTTGGAATATATTAGATTTATTTTTGGAATAAATTCATATTCTAACAAGATATCCAAATAAAAATAAAAAGAATAATTATACTCCTCCATCTAGATTCATAAGTGTTCTATATGAATTCATAAGTTTCACTAAAAAGAACATTATTACACTTCATTTCAAGTTAATAAACATAAGTTAAAAACCTTCTTAAACAAAGAGGCATACATAATAAAAATAGAGTTGACATTTACACCCACATTTGTTTCATACAATTAACATAATACCATAAATAAGGGACTAAAATAATAAATAAATAAATGACCAATAAATAAAAACCCAAACTTTAAAATGAATCACAAAACATCATGCATTTATAATCAATCCAAGATATGCATTTATATAGTTAACAAGTGAATACTAGGTGTTTAAATAAATTAACTTAAGGACAAAACATATTTGAGTCAATAACAACAATAATGATTATAATTCTTCCCATAGTGATTGTAGATAAGATATTAATAAAACTTAAACATATAAAGATCATTCAAACACATACTAATCCCATGTTTGAACACAATAATTAGACAAGGCTTAGACAGTCTATTGTTGATATTATTAACACAATCTAATATAGGTCCAAGATTTAATGACTTAAATATTAGAACATTATTCCATTAATATTGAATAATAGATAAAAATGATAACATTAATATCACTTCAAACCTCTACAAATTAATATAGGATACCATAAAAAAACCATTCAAAAAATCATCTACTTTGATAACCCTTTGCAATGATTTAGTCTCACATAGTCAAGTAAATAACCAAAGAAATAGTTGTGAATACAGTTCATTTCCATTTTATAAATTTTGTGAAACTATAAAAATATGTAAATAGAATTAAATACACATGGATTTGTGAAGTAACTATATAATCCACTTCAAAGATACTCACTAAATGAATGCAGGGATGAATAAAATATACAAGCACATCTGAACATGAATCCTAAGATCGAATCTAAATAGTCATCTCACCACTATTTATAGATAATAATATGCTTAAATACATGATCAAGTAAAAATAAAGTCTTATATAAATCCAATCCTAGTTAATCACTCAAATGATCCCACCATAGGGACCCTAGCCACCCCCAACCATCAGTTTGATGGAGGAGTCTAGCTCACAAGGTGGTGTTCAATATTTATAAGTTTCCAATACACACAATAAAACAAAAATTAAATTAACATTAAATTTAAAAAAAACACACCATAAATTTTAATTCTATAAATCCAAGCAACATTCCATCCATGAACACTTAATGTTCACCTCACAAACAAGAGTTTGGATAAAACTATAAATCCATAAAATAAATAAACTATTCAATAGTTTTTTTTTAAAACATTATTGACTAATACATAAAAATTCTAACATTCATATCACTTCAAACCTCTACAAATTAATAAAGGATACCATAAAAAAAACCATTTAAAAAATCATCTACTTTGATAACCCTTTGCAATGATTTAGTCTCACATAGTCAAGTAAATAACCAAAAAAATAGTTGTGAATACAATTCATTTCCATTTTATAATTTTTTTGAAACTATAAAAATATGTAAATAGAATTAAAGACACATGGATTTGTGAAGTAACTATATAATCCACTTCAAAGATACTCACTAACTAAATGCAGGGATGAATAAAATATATAAGCACATCTAAACATGAATCCTAAGATCGAATCTAAATAGTCATCTCACCACTATTTATAGATAATAATATGCTCAAATACATGCTCAAGTAAAAATAAAGTCTTAGATAAATCCAATCCTAGTTAATCACTCTAATGATCCCACCATAGGGGCCCTAGCCACCCCCAATCATTAGTTTGATGGAGGAGTCTAGCTCACAAGGTGGTGGTCAAACTTTCTAAGTTTCCAATACACACAATAACACAAAAATTATTTTTACATTAAATTTCAAAGGAAAAAAAAACACCCATATGGAGCTATCCTTTTCAAACTTTCTATTTTATATCTGCATAAATATTTCAAATTTATAAAAATTGTCTAAGCCTTTATATGCACATAAACTTGATTTAAATTTATCTTTATAAAGATATAAATTATTTTTATTAATTCTCTTTATCCTAAACACCCATATGGAGCTATCCTTTTCAAACTTTCTATTTTATATCTGCATAAATATTTCAAATTTATAAAAATTGTCTAAGCCTTTATATGCACATAAACACAATTTTAAAGAGAATAATGTAAGAACGAGTACAATTGCTATAAGTTTTTAGGTGCCTAAAATATGTTATCTACATCTCCAAGCCATATAAATTAAATAAGGACTTTATTAATTACTAATAAGAACATATGTATATGTAATACAACCCACAATTTTGAAAAATATTTTCTCTAATATCTCTTCTTTTGAAAAATAGGGGTACGTCTAAGGAATGGACACCTTAGCCTTCCCCTTATCCTTCTTTTATGATCTTGTGACCATGTTGATAGTATGAATAGAAGGAAATGTTGAGATGGGATTGGTTAAATTAATAATACACACAATAACACAAAAATTAATTTAACATTAAATTTCAAAAAAAAATAAAATCATACCCTAAATGTTAATTCTATAAATCCAAGCAACATTCCATCCATGAGCACTTAATGTTCACTTCACAAACAAGAGTTTGGATAAAACTATAAATCCATAAAATAAATAAACTATTCAATAGTTTTTTTTTTTAAAACATTATTGACTAATAGATAAAAATTCTAACATTCATATCACTTCAAACCTCTACAAATTAATATAGGATACCATAAAAAAACCATTCAAAAAATCATCTACTTTGATAACCCTTTGCAATGATTTAGTCTCATATAGTCAAGTAAATAACCAAAGAAATAGTTGTGAATACAATTCATTTCCATTTTATAAATTTTTTGAAACTATAAAAATATGTATATAGAATTAAATACACATGGATTTGTGAAGTAACTATATAATCCACTTCAAAGATACTCACTAAATGAATGCAGGGATGAATAAAATATACAAGCACATCTGAACATGAATCTTAATATTGAATCTAAATAGTCATCTCACCACTATTTATAGATAATAATATGCTTAAATACATGCTCAAGTAAAAATCAAGTCTTAGATAAATCCAATCCCAGTTAATCACTCTAATGATCCCACCATATGGGCCCTAGCCACCCCTAACCATCAGTTTGATGGAGGAGTCTAGCTCACAAGGTGGTGGTAAAAATTTCTAAGTTTCCAATACACACAATAACACAAAAATTAAATTAACATTAAATTTAAAAAAAAAACATACCCTAAATGTTAATTCTATAAGTCCAAGCAACATTCCATCCATGAACACTTAATGTTCACTTCACAAACAAGAGTTTGGATACAACTAGAAATCCATAAAATAAATAAACTATTCAATAGTTTTTTTAAAAAACATTATTGACTAACAGATAAAAATTCTAACATTCATATCACTTCAAACCTCTACAAATTAATATATGATACCATACAAAAACCATTCAAAAAATCATATACTTTAATAATCCTTTGCAATGACATAAACAACACAACCCAGAGTTATAACTAAACATTATTTTCAAATGTTCATAAACAACACAAAACAACAAATCAATTTTCAGTCACATTTCCCACTTTATCCAAAATATAAATAAATAATATTAAATACACCAGTTGGTGAAACACACAATCTACCTTACTTATTTTTTCCATAATAAAGAGTACCTCTCTTCATTTTTTTTGTATGAAGCTCTTGTTCCCCTCTAATGTGAAAAGATGATTTATTGAGATTTCATGAAATTATAAAGATTTGCACCATAATAGTTTAGATCTTGGCACAACATAATGGAGGTATCAACTCCTTGTTCTACCATGTCCCCATTTCTCTTAGAAAAAACTGGAAGAGTTTCAATAACCTCCTCCACCATAAATTTTCTATTCAAGCCATAAAATCTACAAGTACCAAGCAATGGTGAAAAATATTCCATAAAATTCATGATGTAAGTTAGGGTTTCTTCCTAGCTCTTCAAGCTCATAATAACTTCTAAGCAACAAAATCTAGCTAGAGTGATCATGAACATCAAAAAAATTGATACCCTCAAACCCTAAGTGAACCACATAATTCCATACATCATAATGGATAAATTTCAATGCCATCTATTAACATTCTAATAAAAATTGAATACCAAGTAATAACCAAATTATTTTATTTGACGGTCTAATCTCTAAGTAATCATGTCAAGCAGAAAGAACAACACAACCAAATAATGACCCCAAGATGGCTTCGTAAGTCAACAAAAAACCATCAATCTTAGAATCAAGGATCCATGGTAAGGTAATCAAGGTAAAAAATACCTTTATGAAAACAAGTACAAATACAAAGTGACAATGACACTAGTTTTAAGAGAAAATAGGATCCAAACATGATTATATATCATATCAATGATACCAAGACAAGTATATTTTTTTTGTCATTGATACAATATTATAAAACTAGTTAAGCCAATTCTAACATAATGGAAACCCATCTTTCAATGAAATGAGATTATATTAGATAGAGCAATCGAAAATGACTAATGAAAATAGTAAAATTATAATGTTAATCAAAAGATATCAACTCATACTCACTTGACAAATCAACCCATAAAATAAAAACAAAGTAGAGTCAACAAACAAAAATAACTATGATAATTTGTAAACTCATGTCTTAATACTCATTTTTTAATATAATTAACTGCCACATACACAACCCTGATAGAAATACTCCATTGTTCAAGAATAACTCATAACATTCCGTGTAGTCCCATAAAAAGACATTAGTAATTTTTTTCCAACAAATATTCAATCAACAAAACTAAATATGAACTGAAATATAACATTGTAACTGAAAGATGGAATGGAATTGAATTAACTAGATTAAAAAAATCACTACTAGAGGCATTTATTTATACAACAAGAAATGAGATCAAATCTCCTAATCTATAGGGGATTATGACTCACAATGAAATTAATCACACCTAGGAAATACCCCAAGTAACTAACCTATGTCAATGAAAGGTTAATAACACCTTGAGACATTTATTACTAAATAGGTAGGATTAATTATCCTAACACTCCCCCACTTAATTAATCATATCCTGAAGAGAAGAAGATATAGAATTCCTAAATGCCTCAAACATATCCTAAAGAGAAGAAGATATAGAATTCCTGAATGCCTCAAACTTATCACATGTAAGTGACTTCATGAAGACATCTGTACACTAATCTTGAGTGGGGTAATACTAGATTTTTATGTTGTGCTATTAAATATATTCATGTATGAAATGAATCTAAACCTCTATGTGATTGGTTGTTTCATTAAACACTAGATTACAAACAAGATGTAGAACACCCTAATTGTCACAAGTTAGAACTGTAGGTTGAGTTTGTGTAACTCCAAGTCCTAAAATAATGTGACGTATCCATATCACTTCATAGATAGATCATGATACAACATGATATTATGCCTCTATGGAATATCTAGAAAAATAATATTTCTTCTTACTTCCCCATGAAATTAGATTAAATCCTAGAAATAATGCAAATTTAAAAGTGAATTTCTTATCATTAATAAAATTTATATGATTTACATGTGTGTATGCTATCAATAATAAATTATCAATCTTCTTGTACTCTAGGCCATGCTCAATAGTACCTATGATGTATCTCAATACCCATTTTGTCACTTTCCAATGTGCCACTTTTGGTTCCTACATGAATTGAGAAAGATAGCTGATAACATAGCTAATATCTAGCCTAATATAGAGAATTGCATTTACTAATAGAGAGTTGCATTTACTTCTGGTGATGGATCTTTACAAGACAACTAAAGTCTTGTTTCCATAGGTGTTATAATAGGATTGTAGTCCATCATCCTGAATTTCTTAAGCAATGTCTTGGTATACATCATTTATGAAATAAAAATGTAATGTTCCTTCTACCATACCTCCAAACCAAGATAATAGTGTAGTATCCTGAGATCTATCATGTCAAACTATCACTTGAGATAATTCTTAATTACATCTATCATCTTCATTGTATAGTCAGTGATGACTAGATCATTGACATAAATAATCACTATAACAACCTCCCTTCCATGTTTTTTGAGGTAGAGGTTAGGATCATATGGATTCCTATTGAATCCATTTTGTACATTATGCTCATCAATCTTGATATACCAAGCTTGAGGAGCTTGTTTTAGCCAATAGATATACTTGATAAGCCTACACATTTTATGTTCTTGATTAAGTGTCACAAATCCTTCAGGTTGAGTCATGTAGACTTCCTCTTTTGAATATCCATTTAGAAAGGCAATTTTTACATCTATTTGAAGGAATTTCCATCCAAACTATGTAATCATAACAAAAACCATTCTAATAGTCTTTTTCTTAGCTATGGGAAAAAATATTCCTCATCTTTCTAAGCATATCTTTTTGTAACAAACCTTGACTTGTACTTATCAATACTATCATCTACTTTGTACTTTGTCTTCAAGACCCATTTGAGTTCAATAGTATTCTTACCTAGTGGAAGGTCAAGAAGTTTTCAAGTGTTATTCTTCATCAGTGACTAATATTCTACATCCATGGCATATTTTCAAGGTCTATACTATAGGTCTTTTATTACTATAGAGGGTTCATATGTTTATTGCATAATACTCATAAGGGCCATATTAACCTCTTCTCAATCCATGATTTTAGTCCTTAGTCTTAAAATGGATGTATCTGGTAATCCATTAAAGTTAGCATCTTGTATAGTACTTGTATACCACTTGGGCATATGTTAAATCGTAGGTGGTCATGTTGGAGGTCATGTTTGACTCTCTTCCATTTCACTTTCCCCATCACTATCTAAAAATATTATAGGAGTTTTACTTATATCATTTGTCTATGTATAAGGTGGATTTATTCCTCTTTTCATCAAACACTACATCTTTACTCATTAGTAACTTCTTTGTTTCCATATCAAGGAGCCTATATGCCTTTGATTGTGCATTGTATCTCATAAAAATACATTCCTTTATTTTATTATCCAACTTATTCCTTTTATTCTTAGGAAAATGCATATATTCATTACAACTAAAAAATTTAAGGTGAGTTACATTTGGTTTATTTCCTATCCAAGCTTCATGTGGTGTGATTCTAACAAGAGCTTTGGTGGGTGACCTATTCAACAAGTAGACTACGATGTGACAAGCTTCTGCCTAGTATATATTAAGCAATTTTGCATCCTCAACCATCCTATGAAACATTTTCATAATGACTCTATTATGTTTTAATAAAAATCCATTCTTATGAGGTAAATATGGAGCTATCAATTACCTATCGATTCTATTCATATTTAGATAGGTTAAGAATTCTTTACTAGTGTATTCCTACACATGATCTGAGTGGAGGGTCTTGATTTTCCTACCATTTTAATTTTCAACCATGGCCCTGTATTATTTGAAGACTTTAAAATCTTGATCCTTAGTCTTTAATAAATATAACCACATTTTCCATGAGTAATAATCAACAAAAAGTTAAAAATATTTAATTTATACCCTCTAAGACAGGGAGCAAAATGTCCATAGAGATCAATGTGCACCAAGTCCAACCTACCAAGTGACTAATAATTAGTCTTTCCAAAGGGATATCTTCTTTTTTTCTTACTAAGCAGCTGTTACATATATTATAATATTTATTAAGTTTAGGAAGACCACAAACCATATCTTATTTACTTAATTAAACCAAATAACCATAACTCAAGTGACCATACCTTTTGTGACATAAATTACTTGGTTTTATATCTTTGACCACAAGTGCTTGATGATCATTTTAAACAAAATCAAGATAAAACATTTTTCCAATGTTATAAGCCTTGGTAATCACTTTGAAATGCCTAGACTTATCTTTGATGTGGCAAAACTTTTGACCATTTTGGTGATCAAATTCAACCATGAGGTTATTGTCAAGTAGTTGATTGATAGATAATAGATTTTTTGTAAGTCTTAAAACATATAGAACATTTGAAATGTTTTAATTTTTATTTACAATTTAAATTTTGATGTCACTATTGCTTTATACTATTTATGATGTATCATCTCCAAGTGATACATTTCCCTTTGATTATGTTTTCATCAATGTAGAAAACCAATCTTTTTTTCTTTTCATTTATCTAGTTATTTCTAAATGAACATACCAAATCGCACTTGGATATTGGTAGACTCATGTATTTGAGTAGCTAAACTATAGTCCTCATTCAAAGAATCATTATTTTCAGCAACATTACCATGTTGTTTAGGATTAGAATTTTTATGTTTCCACTTATTTTTATATTGTGGTTGCTTCTTTTATATTTGTGGTGATTTGTTGAAAGAGGGATTATTGCTTGATCTCTATTGAAATGTGTTGTACCAACAATGTTTTAAGTCATGTCTCTATTTTCCATAAATTTGACATGATTTAGAAGAATGTGAATTCTTCACTTATTAGTTTTGTTGATTTTTTTGCTTTGGGTATTTATTTGGACCCTTCATGGGTTTCTTTCCTTTTTTATTTGATGTGAGTACATGTTCATCATCTGCTTCCTCTAAATTATTCATAGCTTCCTCTTTTTGCAACAAATTTACCAACACCTCAAAGGTTGGTTTTGTCTTGTGACATTCAAAGTGGTCACAAAGATCCTATATGTGGGGAGAAACGTTCTAAGGACTATAGGGACCAAAGAATCATCTATCACTAGTTCACCCAAAGATTGAAGTGAAGCCCACAAATTTCTAACCATTCCAAGAAATGCTTTTATTTTTTCATTTGATTTGAGTTTAAGAGTGTGTAATTGAATTTAAAGATGCAATATTTGATTTTTATTCTTAGTTTCCTATACTATTTTAATATTATCCTAAACATAGTTTTAACACTATGAATATGAGGTTGTACCTCATCAAAAACTCCAAACATTATTATTGACTTAGCCTTTTTATTAGCCTTGTCAAACTTCTATTGTTGATCAACATTTATTGCATGTCTAAGACATGTGCCTTCTACAACTAACCAAATGTCTTCAAACTCAATATGCATTTTTAATTTTTTTTCCATGATGCATAATTGTCATCATGAATCAATTGTGTGTTTGGGAGCATAAAATGTGGTCCAAAACTAGACATGATGAAAGTTTTGAATGATAAAAAAATAAAAGTGTGTTTAAGTGTGGAAATGAAATATGTGTTTGAAAAATGTAAATAAAATCCAAAAACACATACAAAAATATGAAAAATCATGTAAAAGTACATGATATAAGTTGTATTCTATTGAAAATGCATCCAAAAATGTAATGGAAAACTAGACATTGGCTTCAACCAAAAATGCATTCAAGAAGCAAAAGAGGTTACAATTTTTCCATTGATTTTTTACAATTTAATGACACCAATAGATAGAGAATCAAAAAATATGTACTTTTGAAAAAAGCATAACTCAAATTGAGTTATGATTCAAAATTTATAAGCATTTGATTTCCTATAAAAATGTGTCAAATCAATTAAAAACACTAAAAATTGATTTTTGAGGCTAAATCAGAAAAGATAATATTCATGAAAATACTCATTAGTACTATAATTTCACCATGGACTTTAAAAAGTTAACAAAATAAAGAATATTCCTTTTGATTACCTTGGTAGGCATGAAAACAAGTGTGACTTCCTCTTTAAGCAAAAATTATAGCTAGTAAGAGCAAAAAAAAATTCTAGCTATGTAAAGAGGAGAAAATTGAGAATTACCATTGTTTTTACTTTGGCAAATGTCTAAACTACTTGTCTTCAACACAAACTTACATATATTCCTAAAAAGTGGTGACTTGATAACATAAGGTAATTAAACAAGAGAAATTATTATTTTTGAAGGTAGATTTCAATGTAGAAAAGTAACACACACCTTATGCCTATGTAGAAAGTTGTTATTAACCTTTGATTAACATAGGTTAGTTACTTGGGGTATTTCCTAGGTGTGATTAGTTGTGTTATGAGTTATAATCTCCTATAGATTAGGATATTTAGTCTCACTTCTTATTATATAAATTAATCACCTCTAGTAATACTTTTTTTAGTTTAGTTAATTCAATTCTATTCCATCTTTCATTTGGTATCAGAGCTGTGGGGCATTAAATGGTAGTTGGGCAACGTAGAAGTCATGTATTAACACTATTTTTTTTGACACCAGATGGATGTTGTAGAAGGAATTGGACATGGATTTTATATAAATCTATCACATTGTCATTGGACATAAACCTAGTGGATGCTGATATGAAATTTAATCTTAAATAGAAAATGCTAATAAAACAAGGTAGCATTTTTCACTGTGAGCTGATGGTATTCCAAAGCTAATAAAAAAGGCTAGTTACTTAGCGCTAATTTCTAAACAAAGAATGCCAATGCAAATTGAAAACACCTTTAGTATATCCTTCTTATAAATCCAATGCCAAGCATAGATCTCTATTGTCTCTCTTTTCAATGCAAAAAAGCTTCAACACCTACAATGATCAACTAGCATGCAAATTTAATTGATCCAACTGTGATAACCATCAATTTAGTCAATCCTTGTGGAAGCCAATATCAATAAACATTGATATTAAAACAAAAAAATATCATGGTTTTAAATATATCATAGATCTAAGATGACCATATGAAAATATTTAATATTATCAAAAAAAATAAAGGGTTGATGCAAATATAAATATTTAATATTGTTGATAAAAATTGATCAACATCTAATATAAATTCTAGATTTGAAGAAAACACAAAATTTCAAACGCTCTCCTACATGAATTTACATGCAATATTTGACAAAAAAATCTTGAATACAAGATCTAAACATATACATTCAAACCCTTAAATACTAGATCTTGAATAACATGATAGAATGAAGTCAAATAAAATTTTCAAAAAGTCTAAAAAATTCTTCTTCCATAAATTTGGCTAGAATTCTGGCAAAATTTTGACTTGTGATGGCTTAAATTAGAGTAGAAAGATGCATCCAAGGATCATAAAAATATTACTCTCGATCTCCACTAAATATACAATGCTTCAAAAAAGACTCTTCAGGAATTTCCTACTATAGTATCAAATGAAAGATAAAATGGAATTAAATTAACTGAATTAACAAAAGCACTACTAGAGGTGCTTATTTATACAAAAATAATTGAGACAAAATCTCCTAATCTATAGGGGATTATAACTCACAACACAAATAATCGCACCTAGGAAATACCACAAGTAACTAATCTATGTCAATAAAAAGATAATAATACATTGAGACATTTATTACAAAATAGCTAGGATTAATTATTCTAATAGTAAGATAGTTATTTCAGAATAATGATGTAATCAACTACAAATCAAAGTTTCTAATCAAGACCTAGATATGATATATAATCAAAATAACATATAAAATGTTTTGAAAATATCCATATTAATAATAATTCAAAAAAATTAAATTGTTTTAGATTGGGTCAAGACAATAACTTTCCTACATGATAGACTAGACATTGCTTGCTTATTGTGTGTATCCACTTGGCCTTTTGTGTGTAACATATTTATGTCACTTGTTTGTAAAATTATTAATGTATTTTAATTATGTCAATTGACCTTATTTATAATGACATTTTCATGTCCTTTTATGCAGCCCTTGATCTTATGTGTGGTATTGCATGACATTGTGTGTTATGACTTTTTTGATTGTTAAGCTTGATTAGTGTTGCCTTCATCCATATAATTCACCTTTAATGTATAGTATTATTAAATTATGGTTAATTTATTACATTCCTCATTATTTTATCCATCTATAAATGATCATTTATGCTTTTCATTACATATGTTTCTCACACGCTTCAATAATAATTACCTTACTATGATATCATACTTTCCACTTGTTGATGTGATTATACAAAGATATATATTTATCACATAACATAGTTAAATCTTATTTTCAAATGAGTGACTTATAGGAAACATACCCCCATCTCAAAATGGGGGCATTAGAATGTGTTTTTCATACAAATTCAAGCCAGCACGACAAAAAAATTCATATTTTATGACAAAATAAAGGTTTCAAAGATTAAAAATAAATTAAAAAATAGACTTCACTATAGAGTATAAGTTTTATAGATTCAAATTTATTCATATATTAGATACATGACATATATTGGCATATTAACACATATTATGGGGACATATTACATTTATATGCACTCAATTTATGGATACCTGCATAAAACATTATGGATATTTGAATGCATATGCATGAGCATATGAAAAACAATTATAATAATATGAATTTTAGTTTTTATATACAATTAAATTTGATAAAATAGATGCATGACATTATATATAATTAGGTATAAATTTAAGGGGAATGATACTAGTTCATGCACATATATACACTTTTCAAAGTCAAAAGGCATGATATTGGTTAATGCACATATACATTAAAATATAGTTTATAGATTCAATAGAAAATGGTTGTTATTTCACTTCAAATCTATTGGAACTATAGTCATCATGGGGGCATGAATATATTTTTTTGTTTTGACCTTGTAATTAGAATTTATATTTGTCTACAATGGTGTGATTTATTATATTACAATTAATGCATATCTGATTCTAGTGACCCTAAATGGCCTTGGCATTAATTATAGAGATACCATTATGTTTATTTCCATTTCATATTATGGGTTATGTATGTTTGAGTCTATTTACACTCAATGACCTTAGCATCACTTCTAACATACCCATATTATTATTTTCTTTTATATTATTACATGAGGCACTTCTCCACAATCATGAGATTTTAATATATTTCCAACTCAAAAGATTGATTAGATATTAAAATTTTATTACTACATCACTCTCAATTTTATATTGGTTTAACATAAGTTAACATGTATCTAAGTTATTTGAAAAGGGGTTACATTTCTTTAATTTTTCATCATATTTTATAAGCTATAGGGAAATATGGTTTCATATCCTTACACATGTGCTCCTTCCTTACTCTCTTTTAATTTTTAAAAATTTCAAAGTTTTATATTTTTTAAATTTTAAATATGAAAAATGACTACTTCATGGGTTTATATAGGGTTTTATAAAATAAGTACCTTGCACAATAATAGTTTCTTATAAAAATAAAAAGTTTGTTGTACATAGTTAAGTTTAATATTTCTCCTTTACTCTATAAATTTCATTACTAGAATAAAGAAGGGAAATGAATACATCTAAATATGGTCACATGTAATTTACAATATTGATTATTGACATATCTTAATCCACTTGAATTAAACCCATATACATGAATGTTATTTTCCATTTTTGTAGCCATTTATATATATATATATATATATATATATATATATATATATATATATATATATATATATATATATATATATATATATATATATATATATATATATATATATATATATATATATATGCAGGTTTTATCCCTTTGTTTATTTTCAATACTACATAGGAATTTCCCATTTAATGCTTAAACAATTTTATATCACTCTTAGATTGCTTTTGACCTCAGGATAATTGTCTTTAATTTTATAGATAGGTCCACTACCATAAACCTAAACAAATAGTGTGGCCTTGACCCTACACCATTTAGAAACTAGTTTATAGATTTCAAAATATTCATTTGGGTCATCCCACACATTTCTTAATTTAAATAGAGTAAATTGTCAAAAGGATACACTATAAATACAATTCAAAGTCCATTCAGTTTCTTAGCTTTGAACTATCTATTAAATACTTATAAACTACTACACATTGATAAAATATTGCATATTCTTTCCAAATCTAATATAATTCACTAAGAGTAGTCACAATCCAAGTCTAAATTATTTAAACTCAAGTCAAGTGCTAACATTTTCAATCATCAAATATAAATTTCTAGTTGCATAAATATAGAAAAGTGAAACAACCTCCAAAAAAAATTCATGAATTTCTTATCAAAGTGAAAATAGAGAATGCATGTATGCCCCCTACATGTCCTGGTGATACATACAACAACATATTTATTGCATACGCATACACATAAACTTAGAACCATGTGAGATATACTAAGACTAATTAACCAATTACAACCATAGGTAAATAACATAATCAACTTTGATAATAATTTTAGATTCTAAGCAGTGATCAATATCAAGAACCAACTTATCATTTTATTCTTGTTTAATGATAGATATCATTTTATTGGTTATTTGAAATAACTCCAAGTTGACCATTCTTGGAAAGTGAGAGTTAACACCCATTTTTTCTAATATAAACTAATTCTTTGTACTATTAAGCCATGACTTTATGAGATTATTTATTAAATCAATGAAACCATACAAATTGATATTAATATTATCATAATGAAAATTTTTATATGAATTCATGAGAAGAACATCTAACCATGATGTTAACCATTAGGTTACAAATTGACCTCCAGTCTTAGGGTCCTTGAATCATAACATTTGTTATAATCAAAAACTTGTATCCAGTAACCAAGTTTGATCAATTCAATGAAATGGTATAAGAGAATTAAGGTCCATGATTTCATAAATTCACTTGGTAAGTAAATCAGCCCCTAATCCCTATTAAAATTACATTAGGAAAATGAATCAAAAATAGTTAATGAATCTTCTTACAAGTTTCTCATAGGATCCACATTAATATTTTTTGGACAAGCATAAATATTTATACAATTTTATTTATGGAGTAAAAAGAAATGATAGTAATATTTCATCCAACACAACTATTTTGGTTATAAAATAAAACATTAATAATAAGGCCATCAAGAAGTATGTATATACCATAATCAACTTTCCATTTATTTCACAAAAATACATAATAGTGTTAGGTTGCCACTATATAGTGTAATCCCTATTATTAATTTCATCATGGTGATTCCATTTGTTATAACTAAGAGACCTCATTAAGAGCTAAAATGAATTATTGTTCATTTCAACCATGATGGTAGTAAAAAATATTATAATTTTAATCCCTTAATAAACTGATACAATAGGACTACTAGGATTATAAAGTGTGTTTGACCAATAACATAGCATGGAAGGATACAAAGGGAATTTTGACAATAATTACTAGCCAAAAAGGACTTACTTCAACCATAATTATAATCAATTTTGAGCATAATATCACCAAATCTCAAACAATAAAGATATAATGTATATTTAGGACAGCCATTACATTGTTTTATAGGATTTTATTTTACACAAAAAGAATAAAAGAAACATTTAGCATAGTTTTAATTGTGCCTTGCTATGGCCAATTCCAACCAATGAAAAGACACAATAATCAAATGAAGATATAATAAAAGGTTAGATAAGCCTCTTAATGGTTGTATATTTTCTCAAAAGATTGGTAATGGCATATAATAACTATAAAATTGGTTGTACGTGTTTGTTTCCCCTCAACCCACACATTGTACTCATGATATAAATTTCAAAACAACTTATATCATCAACCACATTTAAAAACCTTATTTATTATTTTATATACCATTATCATACTATCAAGTGATGTAAAATTTAACATATGCATATAAAATCCTCTTAACATGACTTGCCACCTCCTACCATAAGGAAGGACTAAGAACTATATCAATAGTAAAGAAATTAAATGTAATCATTTTGCCAATAAACATTTTTGTGGCCTTTACAAAAAATATTTCAGATCAATATAAATCTCATGTCATAATAATCAAGTAAATGTTCTCATATCATCAATAAGGTATAATGCAACATACCAATTGATATCCAAACACTATCAACTACCTCAAGTTACACACTTGACATCATGTTGGTTCCAACATGAATAATAACAATCCAATGCCATTTTACACAAGATAGATAAAATTAAAAATTATAAGAGCATCTAAAAAAATTAATACAATGTGAAAAACTATACTAACTTATTAAAGTAAACCTATAATAAATAAGGTAGTTATCATAATCATCTACCATAGTACCTCCAATATTAACATCCAAAAGAGATAGAGAGACAATCATAATGAATCCAAACATGCATGCATATTCAAATGAGCTCGACCATATGGTGGCCCTAGTCACCCCATCTATCAGCTAGATGGTGGATTTAGTATAAGAGTAATTAAGGAAGTTAGGGCTTATCAGGGATTCTAAGCCACTAAATTGACTGACTACACAATATAACTAAGTAATAAATTCAACAACAATCACAAGCCACATGATCACTAAAAGAATGCTAAGCAATTCAAAGGACCATGCATAATTCAAAATACCCTTTTGCCATTATGTGTGGCTTATATAAACAAATATATGGTAGATACAAATATATAAGTTTATGAAATGGAATACTTGTAACCACAATAAATAGTCTAACTCAGCTGAAAGGATATTTTTAACTAGTAAGAAATGATTATAATGAATCTAGAAAATCAATCTAAATCTTTTAGAATTCAAATGGTTCTAGATTTGAATAAAAAATAAACAACCTATATAACCATGAAGGAGTGCTTGGATGATTAACAAGACAGGAAATAACATCAAGGATAAATTTACATAATGAATAAAATAAATGATTGATTAAATTAAATCAATCTATTGAATAAAATAGCAACCAAGTTCCAAAAATATTTAAATCAATCCTTCCAACATTTTCAAATTAAATCATTAATATAATTAACAACAACTAAATACAAGGAGTTATAAGGGAAACATGACTCAATATAGTTTTTATCTAATCATTGATAACAACCTTTAACATATAGATGGATGTACATAGCTCAACAATCAAACCAACCACCTTATATGGTGATACTATTTTTTATTCATGAATGAAATAGTTTTTCATCTCTGAGATATTAAATATATATATATATATATATATATATATATATATATATATATATATATATATATTCATTCATATGTAATTTTCCTAAACTAAGCAAGAATTCCACTACATCTTCAATTCTATATTGAGTAACAACTTAAGTAATCAAGTGGAAGCCAAAGCCATTTATTAGAAGAGAAAATAAATTTAAATGATTATTGGTTCATCACAAAGTAATTTGACATCATAATGACCCCTAATGTCTTTTCAAAATAGTATAATTATTGACATATACTAATAAAAATCAGCCCACAATCTATATATTTCCTTTTAGGAATGATTTCAAATGAACAATAAAACAAGTTCACCCTTCTTAGGGTTGTAACCAATCATTCTTTATTATACTCAAACTAACAAAATTGAACCATTACAAAAAAACCCCAAATCATTTTTTTGCTAATCTCATTTAGTGTTTCGTATAAAACAAGGAGACATAAAATTCTTCCTAACACCAAAACCAATGAACCATTTATAAAATTATGGTAACTAAAAATCATCTACAACTTTTTAGAATAGGTTTTGAGTGGACAAAATGAGTAAACTCATCATTTTATAGCCTTGAAAGAGATGTTCAAACCTTATTTAATAACGCCCCACACAAAACAAGTCAAATTTCAAGAACGCATACCCTAATAAAACCTTGCTCTTATTCTTTACAAATTATAGGTATGCGTTTATGCATCAACCACTATCAAGTTCCCAAATCAAGGTGGGGAAATTTTTTTAGGAATATAAATATGAAAAACCCAATAATTTTAAAGTTAATATAATTAAATCTTATTGTATTGTTTATGTTTTGTAACTCTTCAACTAGGCACAATAAACTTACATTCCAACAAAAGAAAAAACTCCTTACCTAGAGGTTTTATAGGTAGCCATAGAGAGAGAGAGTCCTCTTACTAACTTAGCTCCATTTATTTTTATTTTATCTCCCACAAGCCCATTGTGTTAACCTTCCTTCCATTATTTATTTTCTTTCTCATCTCTTCTACCACACTATGTGCCAGTAGGTATCTAATAGACAAAAAGGAATTACAACACCATCTATCCTAAAAATGGTTTGAAGCCTTCCCAAAAGGTTGAGCTTCCCCTAAAATGTGTGGTCTCCATATTGGGATTTATTAGGTGATTAAAAATTAAAAAAAATTAAAAAAATGGATGTCTAAGTCTTCAACCAAAATTTTCATATTCAATTCCTTATTAGATTTTGCCACACATTTTCTATGAAAACAAAGGTAGAGTGGTGGAACACAATATAGGGTCATGACCATATAGTTTTCATTGACTAAATTAACTTATATTTCTTACCTAAATGCATCTTTCAATTGATATTAAATATTTTAAGCTTTCAGTATTACACATACAAACCATTTTAGTATTTTAAAAGCATACAAAACTACACCCCACTTGAATGTGTGTGTGTGTGTGTGCGCACGCGCACGTGCACGTACATGTGCGTGCACTTTATTTTATTGGGTATCATCATAAATTATGTGATTTAATTAAAGTCATTCACCCATGACGTCACATTGTCATCTAATTCATTCAATATTATCTTAAAGGCATGAAGAGTTTGAGATTATTGAGGATGACATTTGGGGAGGTAGAGACATGAGAAAAAGTTGTGAATATGATAATAAGAGTGTGATGACATAACAAATACTATTAGCACACAAGACCAAGAGAGTAGTAATGAAGTCAAATAGGAAAGATAAAAATAGACACAACCTAACCAATGGGTTAAGAATACATGGTTTTATCATTTTTACTTTTTAGAGTCACACCCAATTGAATTTTAACCTCATTATTTATTTAATATTATTGTTGAAATAACCCTCAATCCTAGTTCATTATATAGGTTCCTACATTCATCAAAAAAAGACATCAAAAATATATACATGAGTCATAAAATATCAACAAAAATAAAATTATGATGTAATAAAATATTACATGTTGCAATCATAAACTAAACATAATCATAAGCTACAATAATTAACTATTTAACTATAGTATTACATCAAGTCCACATTTATTAAGCATGAAAAATACATCATGATTATAATAATGTTTGCAATAATGGTTAGAGTGTTAGTAATAAAAATAAAATACTAGAAATAATACTCATACTAATACTTAACTATGTCAAATAGATAAGGTCATAACCATTATAATAATTTATCCAAGTCAAACAATAATTTGGAGCAACCACATTAGGCTTATCATAATTTCACATGTATTAATGTTATGGTATCTAAAGTGGGGTTATGCCATACTCCCCCTCTTGTAGAGGATCCATCCCTGTGACTAATTAACAATTAAGAATAATTCTACATAAAAAAGGGACTTTATCATTGTTTTTACAAAATTATTCTCACTACAAAAACACCAAAATTTAAGTTCTATAATTGAATCAAATAAGTTGATAAGTTTTATCAATTCTTATCAAAATAATTATCATGCCTATTTCATATGTACACAACTCATCAATTAAAATAATAGATATTACCTTATACTTACCTCTTAGGTATATCAAGTATATGTATCAAACTATTATAGTGAAAATATGTAGCCTTACCTTATTTATATTCCATATACTTCCCTTAAGACATGCACATATTTAATTTAACTAGACTAGAAGAATTGTCCTTTTAGCTTGGACATTCCTTTATATGGCCAAGGTGAGAAAAAAGGGTGTTGTACACACCCTTTTTTTAATCATAATATTATATACTATATATAATTTTTGTGACTCACAAGACCTTTTGTTTCAATCAAGAAGTTATTAACAACTTTTTTAATAAGTTTTCTATCTCAAACCTACCCTTACCTTAGCAAATTTTATCGATAAGCTATTGTTTTTAACATATTAATTATAAAATTTACCTATTTTAAAGCCACCTGTGTATATGTGCAATTAAATAATTATTGAAAAAGCATGAATTCTAGGCTACGGTGATTAAATTCACTTCAATATTTGTCAACAAGAGATTTTTTGATAACTTTAAAATCATAGTTTATAGCTGTTAGCTCATACAAGACAAAGGCATTCAATTTTTTTTAATTTAGATAGGAATTCAATATAAATTTATTTTTATAATATTTTTTTCATCTAATCCTTTCTCTTATTGCAAGGAGATATTACCATATAAATTTACAACTTTTTATTACAATAGTTCCAATAGTCTGATCCAACTAGATTCCAAACACAAATTTATAGATTGAAGTGTTATCTTCCAAAATAATTTTTTTCAGTATTACACATAACTTTATATAATTTACCATATAATACTAATGAATACAATAACCATACTATTATGTGGAATTTATAACACTTGTAATTATGTTTTGTTCATAGTTTTTTTCATTCATTATAGAATGAATTCAATAATAATAAACCATACCACTATGGTTTACAGAACTAAATTATTTATGGGTCCATGTAGCATCCTTCAAAAACCACACCAAACATTGGAGAATCCATTTGAGGCACTCACATGCAACCCCAAGTTTTTCATTGTGTTATCCAATATCTTGTGATCTCACATGATGGTTCTGTTATCACTCTAGAGTGTACCCTGATTGAAGATGTGCAAAGCATACCCTCACTCTAGATGATATAGTTGGAACTTCTCAGTGTGTGGGTGACTCTATACTGAGAAGAACCTCTAGAGAGGACTGGTTCCCTTAAGATTTATCTATGAAAATTGATTACTATTATTTTTGGATGAAAAGGGAAAGGGGGAAATGAAGGGAAATCCTATCTAATGAGGTGATGCACCTAAAATTTTAAAATCCTATGGAATATGTTGAAAATAAAGCATGCATATAAACAAATAAAATTCCTATATTTCCCTTGAGAAAAAATATTTTAGATGAAGGATTGAAAGAATTTTAGATTAAAAGATTCATTTTTACCTCTCTAAATGACCTACAAAAGGTGAGATAAAAAGAAATAGGTGAGGAAGGGACCTACCAAAATGATATATAATCCCACTTATATGTTGATACACAATAAATTACACTTTATTCTCTATCAAAACTCATATGTAAAATAAAAATATCCTTTATTGATGTATGGTCCAAATACAATTTTTGCTTCAGCTCTAAGAATTAAAAAAATGGCTTGAAAAATCCAATATATATGTATAAATTCTAACCTATGCCAATGTGGCATTGAAAATGGATAAGGATTAGTATTGGTTTGCAAAATCAAGAGAAACTCCTTTTACAATATGAAAATGAGTCTTCAAAAATCTTCAAACATCATAACATTTACATGATATTTAAAGTTGGGTGTAGGAATAAGCTGGTGGACCCATGTTGACAAGTCAATATCCTTTTTCATGAAATTATACACAAAAACATATATGCTTTAATCAATCTTGAAGTGAGTTTGAAGGTTGAGTTGGAACATTGATTACATGAAAATCAAGATATCTCATAAAAGGTCAACTTAAGCTTTGAATAGTTAATTCCAAAAAATCTCCTTTGCATGAAAATGGACCATGAAGAGTGAGAAGTGAATGAAAATTTTCATGTAATAACATATATGAATTGTGAAAATCTAAATTTAACTCCTTGAACAACCATCCAATGCCAAACTCCAACTTTGTCAATTTGACCAATTAGGCCATTTAGACTAGTGTGGCCTAAAGGTTACTCTGTGTACTAGACACCATTAAACCTAAAATAATAATCCATTAAACCTTAAAAAAACATTAATTACACATTAAAAAACTTTATTCATCATTATATATGTGATGTTGATGAGAAAAGTTTTACCATTTAGTAAACAGGGTTGACTAGCCCTATTTTGCTCCATTTTCCAGTAGACTGGCCATTTTTATTATGCTAGTTTGGACACTTATAGGATGATTTATGATCAAATAAATATTTTAGGATGAATAAAAAGTCTTAGGATTTGATATATAATGATTAAATTCCATTGAATTTCCCTATACTTCATTTTAAATACTTTTTTTCACAAATAATATGATTTATGTCCTCATCCATACAACTCTATGCATAAAATTGGAATTTATGGAATCCTCTCTAAGTTTAATTTATGTTTGAAAAAAAATTAGGTTTATCCATGGTTATTTGATATTGAAAAAACCACTTTTCTCAAAACTAGGTTTTTAGGGGTTTAGGAGGGTTTTAAAGCTAAATCTTCAAACTAATGATTCATGAAGTATAAACCTCCAAATCCTAAACTATTTCCTTTTATGCGTATGAAATTTATCCCCTTGACATAGACTTGAAATTTTTTATAAGTTTATTCAACTCATTATGACTCTCTATAAAAAATTTGAGGTCAAAATTCAACTTGTAACTCTAAGAATCTTAAAGTTTCCCTTAAATTTGACCCTTGTGCATGGACTATCTGCATATTTGACTAAGTTTTGGCATATTTGAAGGTATTTTCATGGATTTTATAGGTTTAAATGTCAAAATAATCTTCATTTATCTCAATATTCCCTTTAATATTTTGGAAAACTCCTCTACCCCTATTTTCAAGCACATGAAGACCCTCAAATAATACATTTAGGCTTCAAAATGACAATGTTTTTTCTTTCAAAGATGGATATTAATGTAGTATGATAATATGAGTGGCCATTATATCCTAAATAGGTTCCTTGAAACTATTTATATCATTTTAGCATCTAAATTCATATGTTAGTAGCTATTGATTCCTTTAAGCAAGGTTTTAGGACTCTACCCTATGCATAGTCCATACAATGCAATTGTATTGTCATCCTCACTCTTGAGTTGTAAATTCTTATTAGTATTTTTAATTAGGGTCTTGAGAATGTGATTTTTCATTGATTTGGATGGAAAAATCCATCCCAAACTAGAATCACCTTCCAACCCATAGATGTCTTGAGTTATGCTTACAAGTATAAGGTTATGAGGGGTTATTATGGTTGTAGGTGTACTTTTGTAAGGATAAGATTGTTTTTTTTTCATAAATGGAGCCTCATTTAACCTTGAAGAGAGTTTTTTTTCTATTCTTATAAAATTCTCCATAAAAAATAATCTTGTCTTTGCTAATCCAAACTCACTTCTAAGAACCCTCCAAGGTTTAAATCATATGTAATTAGGCATCCCTACAAGGCACATGCCTATAGGGTGAATTTTATATATTTTAAGATATTTATAGGTACAATTCTCATCCTAATTGTACAATAAGTGCCACATATGATGGATTTAATAACCCTTTACTGAGGCAGGTTCCCTGTGTCTTGGAATGTTTGATTGGTGAACAAATCCTTGATTTTAGGTGATGTTGTACAATTCCTATAGGTTAATTTTGCATTTCATACTACAATATACCATGATGATCATATCCATCATCAACCACTTGCTTTTAATATAAAACCCTTAGCTCAAAACCTTGCTAAAGATCTCTATTGGATTACATTCACCTACTTTCTTGTAGGTGTACTCTGCTAGGTGGATGTAGACTCTCATTTGATGGAACCCTTAACTATGAGCTGATTATGTTTAGGAGATAATGAATTTATATGAAAAAAATGTCTCTTTCATTGCATCATCCTTTTGAGAAGAAACCTCACTCTAGGCCCTAGCTCCTTAAAACTCTAGAAACTTGAAAAAGGCTTGTTGCTTGTTAGTTGAAAGTGTGTATGAATCATAAGCATATTGTAGGTAACTTTTTGGTTCCCATAAAAAGATATTTATATAAAAACCTTGTTCCCTTGAAATATTTCCTTAATCAAAACCACTATCCTTATCACCTGCTCCTTTTGATCATAGACTTTGTAATAGGTACACTGATCATATTTTCATACTATTGACCAAATTTGACTTTTAGTAAAATTAGGTCAACCCCTATATATTTAAACTTTTTCAAAGGTTACTATATGTAATATAGGGTCTCATATGTGTCTAAACATCTTACATATCCATATCTAGCCTTGATGTAGCCTAGCTTCCTTGTACTTGTCTAGTCAACCAAAGTCAACTTAGGTAAACCCTAGTCAAACGTGGTCAAAGGTTCAAATTATCTTTAAAATGTCATAATGTGGTCATTTAAATATTTCAAGGTGTTCTTAATTCATGATTTTGTCCTTTACCATGTCTCATATGCAAAAAATGCCTTTTAGTCATATTTTTGGCATATTAAATGACTTGTATGGACTTTCAAAGGAAGCATATTTATCAAAAAGTTGGATTTCAACATGAAGGAGGATATATAATGTTATGAAAAAGTTAGAGTCAATTCAAGAAGTAGTTTCATGCATGAAAATAAGGACAACTCCTCCAAAATAGTACCTTAATAGCACTTGTATGGACTTGGGAAGTCCACCTTTAGCTAAAAATGTGGGAATGTTCCTTTTAATATCCCTAAAGTTTTTACCACACTTGGTTTGTAGAGAGAATGTTAGGTAGATCAAATTTCTCTTCTATTTTTTTCTTTCTTGCATTTGCAAGCCAAGGAGAGTCAACTTTGCATGCTTGGTACTAGTCATACAAGTGAAGTTGGGAGGAGTGATCTTGGGGGTTGAAAGAAATTTGAATCATATTAAAATACATGGAAATAAGTCTGAGTTTCATGTCTCCTCCTTTATGAATCATCATTAAGAAGCCAGGTAGTTTTTATGCTTCTTCATCCAAGAACGGTCACTATTTGAGATAGTTTCATAATTATTTGATTTGGTTTGATGTTGTTGATAGTTTCATATGTTTATCAATACCTATCCAAAAAATTTCCCATAATCTTATTTATTTAGGAGGATTCATGAATTCACAAGCCTCTTCTAAGCTTGTTCTTGGTAATAGATCATCCTTGTTGCCTTTTGCTCAAAATATGCATCTACAATTACCTAGAAGGATATTTTCCATGTTAAGATGATAGTATGAATGTTGTTTCAAGTGTTTTAATCCATGAAGTTACACTTGATAACCAAGGTAAGAAACTATGAGGTAGGAAACATGCATATTCCTTGTTATGTCACACTTGTTGCCTACACTTGCAAGTGGTCACCTACATGTGCCATAAATACAAAATACAGGGGTCTTGTGGAGAATTTAAAACATTTGAGGACCCTTATTTTGTCTTGGTATGATGTTAACCTCAAAATAATTATATTTAATGGGATAGGTTAGTTAAAAAATTAAGTAACCTTTAGGGCATAAAAGTGATTGATACTTAGAACAATAATCTCTATTTTGTCAAAATAGAGATCCTATCTCTTTTAGAATGATTTTATGGCAATGTCATATTGAATTTTGGTCACTAATTGTATATTATACTTGTATTTCTTATATGTAGGTTCAACTTGAAAAAAAAATAGGATGATTTATCCCTATGGTTCTATCACTAGAAAGGCTCAAAGTTGCTTCTAAATGCACTGAACTCATTTAGTGTCTCTTGATGCTTAAAATTGCACTTGATTCTAATCAATAACAATGGGAAGTTTCAAGCTATGGGATATTGTGGCTTGAAACAACCTCCAGATTTTAGAGAAGTTGGTCTCTTCTTTTGTATCAAGTGTGGGGAAAAAGGATAGAAAATTAAACAAAAACACAAATTCAAGAATTGAAACCTAACTATGGCAATGTGCCTGAGTGTAATTTGATCCTAATCTTGAGCACAACGAGACTATATGTAGGATTCATTTACATTTAAGAGCAAACAAGTGCATGATCAATGTAAAATATTGAAATTATAAAAATAGAGGCTCACAACAGAGACTTCTTTTACTGAGATACAAAAAATGTCAATAGAGGCATATTGTTCAATCTTCTTATAAGAATCTTCCAATCACATAAGAGACATAGAAACATGTATAGTTATGTAGAACTTTTGACTCAAGAAAATGAGACAAAAGCAAATGACATTCCTAATCACAACTCTAGAAAATCTACAATATACACTACTTTTGCAAATGACACAGATAATATCAACAAAGGCATAGAGTTCAATCTTCTTAATTCTTTCAACCACATAAAAGGCATAAAAACATGCACAGTTACATCAACTTTACAACTTAATAAAATGAGACAAAAGCAAATGATATTACTTAGTCACAAGCTATAGAAAGTCTACACTTTTTAGAAAATCCCCTTTTTTCTCCCTATATCTTCTCCTCTCTTTTATAGCCTTAGATTTTATAGATAAAATAGTACAAAATTTGGCATATTCAATGCCTTGGATGAATTCTGGTCTTATTAGAAAGGGCCATGATGGGGCGGGGTGGATGCCTTGTCTGCGGCATGTCAATTCTTGTCTAGTACCTCCTTCCATGCCTAAATTTCCTCATTCCATCACCTACTTAGCCATGCAACTGTCCATTCTCCTTTGCTTATAGGGGACAAATAGATGGCCCTTTTAATGTTTATAGGCCCAAAAAATCTACCTGGTGAATTGTTCCATCTACCAAAAATAACTCCCATTGAGTTTCCCTCCATCTTGCTTTGCAGCAATAGATACATAGAACAATCTGTTCTATTGAAATGGAAGAGGACACTTAGTCAATTTCTTAAAATTCTCCTTATTACTTAGAAAGCACTAGAGAATGACACTTGGTGCTTTTTGCCTAATTTATTGAAGACATACGACTCTTTCCACTTTCCCTATATCCTATTTAGGAATGCTCTGCCTTCGACACCTATCACAATTTGCTTCTTCGATACTTAGCAATTTTAACAAAATAAAACTCACCATGTTCCTTTCCTGAGAAACTTTAAAAAAGGGGATGGATGCACGTGGCAATCTCTGCATGTTTTTGGGAAGATACGTGGCATCTTCCACTTCTTCTATTAGGGGTATGTGGCATCTTCCGCTTCTTTCAGGAATGGAGTAGAAAGGGGGCTTGGAAAGTGACACTTGGTAGCCTCTGCTACTCTTTGACACTTAAAAAAAATGAAATGATGCCTTTCTTCCTTCCAAAAAGGTACTTGACCCCTTTGGTTTTTGGGACCCTCCCTTGAACTGCCTGATGAACTAAAATGGTTCAATGGTTCAACGGTTCAACACTGCATGCCATTTACATGGTAACTAAGGCATTGAACTAAAAATGTTGAACCAAGGCATTGAACCAAGGTGTTGAACTAATTATCTCTTAGATGCCAACATGTGGTGACGTCCACTTTCCTCTAAAAAAGTAGTCCAGGGCCTTTCGCGACTGCCACCTGGCACTTTCCACCTCTTCCTACTACTTAGCTTGTTGAAACCCTTTTGCTGAAAAATAGAATGAAACACATGTGCCGATATGAGACACAGATGCCAACACATGGTGCATTCCACTTAGCTACTATTGGATATGTGGCACATTCCGTGACCCTCTTGAAAGTTATGAAAAGTGTCTCGGACGATGCCAATTGGCTAGCTCTGTGTTTCATAAAGTGACACTTGGCAGCTTTCACTTGAATTAAACACTTAGGCAAAAATGAAATGAAGGAATAAAAAAGGGGGAAAGAGAACTCATGCTCAGACTACATCACTTGGTATCCTCTACTACACTTTGATACCTAGATGAAAAAGAATCAAAAGAAACAAACCTATGCTCTGTTCTAAAACTCTGTCGCCATGTCCAAGGTATGCGGGAACCAAAACTATAGTGAACGACTAAAAATTTGAATGCAACGTAAAGTAAAAATTTACTCTACAGTTATTGGCAACCCCCAAGACTTTTGAGCCTACTCAAAAAGAAACACAACTCCCACTCTATCAAAATTTCAAAATTTTACAGCTTCAAAAGTGTTATTTGGTAGATGGACCATTCATGGTCAGATAACCCTTGCTTGTTCTATAATTCAAAAAAAGCTAGATCAAAGTTAATGATATCCTTGTGTGAAAAATTTAGTAGAATCTAGATTGTAGATTTTAATTTGAATTCCTACTAGGAAATAGGAACCAGAATAGCTTCAACTTCTGATAGTGAGCAATCATCTTGTAGGTCTTGGAAAACTGTTTGATCCTTTTATTTGGCCAGCAACAATGATTCAATTTGATCAAGCATCAGCACCATGTTGGCATCTAAAAATGGAGAAGGAAGACCTAGTTGCACTAGATCTTCAATATGCTATCTCATCTCACCAATGCCTTCCTTCATGACTTCAAGAAGCTCTTTGCAACTATTGGCCATGGCATTGCAACTGAGCACCTCATTGAATCATTTTGTGGTGACCATTCTATCAGTGATTCCTGTAGCTACCAATGTCACATCTATTACATCGTAGAGCTTCTGTAACAAGGTTTGGGAGTGTGTGACTCTGTCAGAGACTATAGCTAGAGTGTTCTTCACTAAATCTTCCATCTTCTCACATAATTGTTGTGTATTGAGAAGGAAGGTAAGAGATGGCCTGAGCTGAATAATCTCTATGGAGATTCTTTTCCACATTGATTCGTAGAGCTCCTTCATTAGGTTTATCACTCTGACACCTTTTGGCCTATTAGCTAGCTCTAGCATCAATTGCACTACTTTTTACTGCTCTACTTGGAATTGGGCTTGAAAAGCCAAAATATTGTTTTGTTCATCTAGTAGCTTCTGCTACAATTGAGTAACTTGAAGCTAATGTCCTTCAAATCTTCCCTGCAATGCTACTTTCTCCCGCTTAAGGGTCATTACTGCATCCTTTGCATGTGTTATCTCTACTTTTAATGAATCATTCTAGGCCTGCACTACCCGGTGAATCTGAAGTGAAATAATATCTTGCAACTGTTTTTTTAGACTTGCTATTTCATTATCTTTCTTATTGATTTCTTTAGCTAAATTATTATAGTTTTCCTTTTCTTTGGCCAAATTAGCTTCCATCTTCTATAGTCTTCTTGATGTTTTCAAATAATCTTCCATGACTATAGAAGTGGATTCTATCAATAGCTCAACTCCATCCTGGGGCCTAAATAGGGACATATCAATGGCCATTGTGTTCATTATATAATCCTTTGGCTGCATCTGCTCACTCGGCTTGATGACATTGGGTGACAAATGGGTCACTATCAGTTGCTACTGAATAGGGTCAAATTATGACCACAGGTGTGGGGTAACCAATGCTTGATTCTCCTTAGTTTTATTTTTCTCCATCCAAGCTTCTCTTTCCTTCCTAGCAGCATCAGCCTACATCTGGAAGGTGGAAGGGGATGCAATGTGTCTTCCTCCAAAAAGATATCCCTATGGTAGGCCATATTGATTAGCCAGTGATTGGCTATGGGTGAGCTAAAGGGGCATCTTTTTGGGAATAGAGGGGGGAAATTGGGTAACATTAGGGTTTGATGTGTCAAGGATGGGGTGAAGTGTGAAATGGGGATGGCAGAGGTGGCAGGCAGTGTCATTTGGCTAGGTGGAGGCATCATGCTGATAGGGGAAGGAATAGACTGAGAGGGAGGAGGAGGAGTAATACTATACTTGAGGGGGAATTACAGTGCTCTATAATTGGTGCTATGAAGGTTCTTTTTCCTCCTCTGAATCAAAATGGAACTGCACCTTCTTTCTCTTCTTGGGTGTCTCTAACTCTAGTTGCATTTGCTTCCCTTCGACATCTGTTGTTGCCAATGGTGCTTGTGGAAAACTAGGGATTTAAACAACTTTTGATGATGGGGAAGCTCTTGGTGGTGAAGACACCATACTCCTTTGTTATTCCATGACACTAAGAGGCTGGAGCTAGGTTGATGTAGTGACTGCAGTTGTAACTTGCTCTAAGGCTTGTGGTTACTGGCTTAGTCCCACTCTAGCTTCTTGCCCTATACTGAGTGTTAGTAATTTGCTTGTTTCTGGGCTAGATGCAGGGGAGGGATGACACTCATCCTAGAGTTCCTCCCATATTTCATCTAAATCCATGCTTATAAAAGTATGGGTGGTTTGAGAAATTTCCTACCTATATTTCCAATAGGCTTTAATCTTCTCTATGTCCTAATCTTTGTTCTTCAATGTCCTTCTCAAACCAAAAGTCATCCTAACTTTGGGATCATAATCCCTCTGCTTATCATAGAAGGTTTTCCATGGCTTATTATGTGGTAGGAGCAAATTTGTCAATTCAACATAAAGACCAGGAGCATCTTCTACAGGGTTTTTTCTAACCTCCCAAAAAGGGCAGCCTTCATGTGCAATCTTGGCTCCAATCATATTGTTCTTTACCCAGGAAGCTATGAAACCACTTGGGTCATAAACCCATTTGTCTTCAACTAGCAAGAAACCTAAGAAGGCCAATTTTCTCAGCAGTACAGTCTCAACATCTCTGGCTTCTAGTACCATGCTATTGGTCATCCATGGGAGATTGTACATTTTTCTCTTCTTCCTAGGGCCATCCTCATTGTTGACTACTAACACCTACTTGGTGACCTCTAAGAATGCTAACCTAAGATTTAAATACTTCAGTAGCAACACTGGCTCCCTAAAAAAACCATGAACCCTTATGATCATGTGGTGGGATCCAAAATCGAAGTCACACAGGATTAAAAAACTGACCAGGAGGTTTAAAACACTTGGAAATAACTTTTTCATGATAGGTTTAGGGCTAAGGCAACAAAAAATGGGGGTAATTAATAGTTCCCAAAAATCATACAGGTCACTAGTTCTTGATAAAATGTGTGTCCATGCAGACATAGGAATGGTCCTTTGGGGGTCAAAACCTAGGTCATACATGTTCAAATTCATATGTTGGGTGAAAAGGTTGAGGTTTTAATACAGTATGAGATGGAACAACTAAGAGGAATACTTAATAACCCCTTTTGATTTGGACTAGGTTAGCTATTCCACTATTAAAAAGGCAATTTGCTCTAAGAAGTCAAGTCGATACTCTTGTGTCTGGTCAATTATCTTCAACTTGAAAAGGATGGCCATTTGTTTTACATACACTACCATGTCATCCTTCATGCTGAAGATGAGATCCATCATTGACAATGCGTCTTGGCTAGCTGGCATGAATTGAGCTCTCGATGTAGGGAGCTTGGGTACCATAGTATCACCATCAGCCATTTATAACTTAGACCTCAAAAACCTGGTCTGAGTGTTGACATTTTCCCATGTCTTTTTCATCTTAGCAATAGTGGGGAATGTAGTGGTATTGTCATAATTTAGGTCTAGCATGTCTTTGATAGCTTGTCATGTGATCTGCACCATGAAGGGACCTTGTTGAATGGTGCAAGATGGTGCATGGAGTAAGTCTGCACATAATTCAATCAAGTTAGGGCATGGATGCATAGCTAGGATAATGAACTTAACCAATATGAGGTCCACATCCTCATGCCAAATATCTCATACTGCCCTGCTCAGGCTCTTTGAAGACACCTTTGGTGTGCCCCTTCTCTAAGATTCTTGCTACTAATTTTTTGCAAGATTGGGTCCATGATCCCATCTGCATAATCCTTTACTTTTGATGGGTCACTGGCTTGACCAACTCCAAGGATTTTGGTTCTCAGATAGGTTCTCAATGATTGTGCAGGAGCTAAAGCATATGATTTACTAGCAAGCAACCTATCAAGAGATTCAGATGTCCCAGCTTCTTGTTGTGAAGATGATACTTCCACCATCTCTATATCTTTTCTATAATACCTGGTATGAACCTTGTGTAAGATATAAACACTCTTCCTAAAGCAAATTTTACTAGGTGCTAACAAATCACAAGGAGTAGGATATTTTTGCAGGTGCAAGAATGCTTTGAGAATTTGTACACTTTAAATCTTGCTAAGAGATATTTATGGACCTATCAAGTCTCAAATGGCATTAAATTTAGATGACCATTAGTAAATCCTACTCAATCTTTGGGGAACAGTGAGGTGGACACACTATGCAAGTTACAGCACAAGGTACCTTAGAGATTTTGAAATATTTGGGAAGCATTCAATGTGGCAAAAATTTGAATAATTAAAAAAAAAACTTTCTAAGCCACTAACTCTGTGTTTAAAACACTTATTTAAAAGGAAAGTAGGAAAACAACAATAGAAAACAAAAATAATGCAGAAATGGGAAACTACCTAACTACATTAATTAAGCATCTTTATCTTCCTTTGTGATCAAAAACAAAATTTCTAACATCTTCTTCATGGCAAGCTAGCTTATGTTGCCATATAAGTGATTGAAATAGGTATATCTTTAGTGAAATGTCCTCTATGCAGGCCACACAGATTTGCTTACATTTGAGTGAGTCTGAGTCAAACATGCTTTCGACATCCATAAGCTCTTCTTATTCTTGGAAGCCCGTCAAATATCGGCTCCTGATGTTGGTATGCCTTACCAGGAAATCAATGATGATTTGTTCATCAATAGAAGCCTTTTGACCTATATCATTTATTGACTTAACTTCTTCTACTTCAAACTCCAGCTCTATTGCATTGTCCTCCTCTTTCATGACTTTAACCTCTTGAAAGGATGATCTTGAAAGAGTGTAATAATTTTGTGCATGTAATTGAGGCTTAATGTTGTTCTATTCATCTATAACTGATTCACAACTATCTTGAAAAATGGTATAACCTGACCCAATAATTTCAAACAAATCATTTAAAACGTGATCCAGGAATTGTCCATGTTCTTCCTCATTATCTTGTACAGTGAGAAGAAAGTTTGAGATTATTTCCTCTTCATTAGGAGTCAATACATATGTTACTAGGATAAGATAAGTAGCTGGTGGTACTGGGAGGATCAGAGGACTACTAGCATTCCAGATTGCATAATTACTTAGGGAAATAGGAGATCCCATATTTACTCTCTATACTGATTGAAACTATTTGACTCTTCTTCTTGGACTAGTTACCAAAGGTGGCAAAAGAATACCTAGATTTGTAGCAGACTATGATCTGGTGACTGGTCCATAGCTCTGACTCCTCATATCTCTCTGGTTCATGTGGTCTTGAAAAAAACATCAAGACTGGTCCCACTAGGCATGCCAAAAACTGTTGATGCTTAAAATTGTGCTTGATTCTAATCAACAACAATGGGAAGTTTCAAGCTGTGGGATATTGTGGTTTGAAACAACCTCCAAATTTTAGAGAAGCTAGTCTCTTCTTTTGTATCAAGTGTGGGGAAAAAGGATAGAAAATTAAATAGAAATGCAAATGCAAGAATTGAAACCTAACTATGGCGATGTGCCTAAGTGTAATTTGATCCTAATCTTGAGCATAGTGAGACTATATGAAGGATTCATTTACATTTAAGAGCAAATAAGTGCATGATCAATGTAAATGATTGAAATAATAGAAATAGAGGCTCATAATAGAGAGTTCTTTTGTTGAGATACAAAAAATGTCAACAGAGGCATAGGGTTTAATTTTCTTATAAGAATCTTCCAATCACATAAGAGGCATAGAAACACATATAGTTATGTAGAACTTCTGACTCAAGAAAATGAAACAAAAGCAAATGACATTCCTAATCAAAACTCTAGAAAATCTACAATATAGACTACTTTTGCAAATGACATAGATAATATCAACAAAGGCATAAAGTTCAATCTTCTTAACTCTTTCAACCACATAAAAGGCACACAAACATGCACAGTTACATCAACTTTACAAATTAAGAAAATGAGACAAAAGCAAATGATATTACTTAGTCACAAGCTCTAGAAAGTCTACACTTTTTAGAAAATCCCCTTTTTTATCCCTATATCTTCTCCTCTCTTTTATAGCCTCAAATTTTATAGATAAAATAGTGTGGCATTTAGTGCATTTAATGCCTTGGGTGCATTTTGGTCTTATCAAAAAGGGCCATGCTGGGGCGGGGCAGCTGCCATATCTGTGGCATGTTGATTCATGTCTAGTACCTCCTTTCATGCCTAAATTTCCTCATTCCATCACCTGTTTAGCCATGTAACTATCCATTCTCCTCCACTTACAAGGGACAAATAGATGGCCCTTTTAATGTTTTCAGGCCCCAAAAATCTACCTGGTTAACTGCTCCATCTACTAGAAATAACACCCATCGAGTTTCCCTCCATCTCACTTTGTGGCAATAGATACACGAAACACTCTGTTCTATTGAAATGGAAGAGGACACTTAGTCAATTTCCTAAAATTCTACTTATTACTTAGAAAGCACCAAAGAATGACACTTGGTATTTTTTGCCTAATTTATCGAAGACACGTAGCTCTTTCTGCTTTCCCTATATCCTGTTCAAGAATGCTCTACCTTTGACACTTATCACAATCTGCTTCTTTGATACTTAGCAATTTAAAAAAAATAAAAATCACCATGTTCCTTGCCCAAGAAACTTTAAAAAAGGGGTAGATGCACATGGCAGTCTCTGCATGTATTTGGGAAGATACGTGGCATCTTCTACTTCTTTCGAGAATGGAGTAGAAAGTGGGCTCAAAAAGTGACACTTGGAAGCCTTCGCTGCTCTTCGGCACTTAAACAAAATGAAACGATGCCTTTTTGCCTTTTGAAAAGGTACTTAACCCCTTTAGTTTTTGGGATACTCCCTTGAACTGCGTAATGAACCAAAATGGTTCAATGGTTCAATGATTCAACACTACATGCCATTTACATGTTAACCAAGGTATTGAACCACAAACATTGAACCAAGGCATTAAACTAATTGTCTCTCAGATGCTGACACATGGTGACCTGTACTTTCCTCTAAAAAATTAGTCTAGGGCCTTTCATGACTACCACCTAGTGCTTTTTGCCTCTTCCTACTACTTAGCTTGTTGAAACCCTTTCATCAAAAAATAGAATGAAATGTGGGTGCCGATATGAGACATGGATGCCGACACATGGTGCATTTTGCTTAGCTACTATTAGATATGTGGGAAATTTTGTGGCCCTCCTAAAATTTATGAAAATTTTCTCAGATGACACTAGTTGGCTAGCTCCATGTTTCAGAAAGTGAGACTTGGTGGCTTCTACTTGAATTCAACACTTAGGCAAAAATGAAATGAAGGAATCAAAAAAGGGGGAAAGAGAACCCGTGCTTAGACTATGGCACTTGGCAACCTCCACTGCACTTCGATACTTAGATGAAAAAGAATAAAAATAAATAAACCCACACTCTACTCTAAAACTCTGCCACCATGACCAAGGTATGCGGGAACCAAAATTGCAGTGCGCGATCAAAAATTTGAATGCAACGTAGAGTAAAAATTTACTCTACAGTGTCATTTATAAGTTTGGGCCTTAAAGGGAATCCCTTCACCCTAAATTTGAAAACCATGTCATCACCAACATGATTGGATGTTTTAAGTAGGAAATAACTTAAAATTCTATCATATAGGCTCACAACCTTATTTTATACTCTCATGTGTTAACCCTCATCTGTACACAGGGCAAATCAACACTTACAGCTGAGCATAAATACAAGGTTGAAAGCAAGGTGTCTAAATGGAGTTTTAGACAAATCATGGTAACAAACATTATTTTTATGAGACCTTATAAGTATAAATTTGTCATTTTTATTACTTTTAGACCTAAATATACACTTGAGCACCTATAAGGGTCAATAGCAATACAATGTCCTAGTCAAAAAGTGAAGTATGAGGAATGATGCTTTTATATCATCAAGATGGTATAGTTGTGATAACCAAGTATAAATAATTAATAATGAGATAATTTAATCAAATTATGTCTTATAACATCATTTATATGGTTTAAAACATGCAATTTCACCTATAGGCAAAGGAGATAGGGGTGTCTCAGTCCTATATTAAAGAGCCCAATTTCAACATGCATATAATTAACAAGGGCATGTTTGAGGGGTGAATAGGAGTTTTAAAAAATTAATAAAAGGGATTGAAAACTTTATATAAACTTATACCATGAAAAAAAGGTCAAGAGAGTTCAAATTTGTGTAAAACATAGTCAACACTCATACCCTGCAGACAATCTACCTAGGAAAAGTTTGCCTAGGAAATTGAGGAAGTTAGAGGCTCTACCCTTGGAGTAAGGAGATAAAAATTAGTAAAATTATTTAGGATGAGTTTATAAATCCCATATAATAATTTTTTTTAGAATAAAATAGGGGAATATTCCTCTATTTTGTCTCATAGTTAGGGCACTTTCTCCTTGCACAAAACCCTGCTTTTTACTGCAAGAGGACAAAAACATTGTCCAAGGATTATCTTAACCTTTTAAACGTTTTTGGAGTTGGGAGACACATATATAAACATAAATTTTTTTTTATGATGGTCTGAAAAAAATATGGTACTTTATGCATCTAAGGTTGTAGTTAACACCATGAGAGATGGTAAATCTTATGGCTAGGTAAGAAGGTCATTTTCATGTGTAGCATTGGTTGAGAACTATATATTGTTTAATAATGATTGGGGAATGTAAATAGATATTTTTTAACCTATATAACTCAAATAATCATATTTGGATGTTCTAAACCATCAAAAGTTTCATATAGGCCTTAGAGCCAACAATAGACCTATAGCTTATTGAGAAGTCAATCCCAATTTTGACATGAGGTAAGCTTGTAACTTATTCAATAATGTTTCTCGGGAGATAACAAAGGTGTTTTATCCATTATTTTGTATATTTGTCCATCAAAAGCCATTTTCTTGGCTAGAAGTCACCTAAACACTATAAAATGCATGGAGAAGGACATAAATGACTGGTTTAAATGCTCAAAACTTCCATGAGACTTTGCATGGAAAGCTAAGGTGATTAAAGATGTTAGAGGAGGTTTGATTCTATTTGGAGGATTTATAAATGGGTTGAACATGTATCATTTATGAATAAAGGCTAAGACCAGAAGTGGATCTAAAATCCTCATAAAACCCTCTCTCATACCCGATGGAGGAAATATTACAATTGAAGCATCAAAATGGAGTAAAGTGACCATGAAAGTGATTTTAATCTGTAGATAACTCTCCAAAAACCTATCCCATGTAAATTAGGTGTACCTTACCTATATGGATGGGGTAAAATGGGGATTTTTTTGATATATTTATGTGTTTTATAGGTATGAATATGTTTCAAAGGAGAAGACCACCTTTAGGAGAGATATTGAGACATTTTATAAGTATTCATAACCATTTGTTGAGGTATCTAATCTCCTAAGTGTGTCTGCTACCTTCTTCATCTCAACCAGTGTAGTGGGTAAATAGTGAACACTTGATGAAAAAGGTGAGAAATCTAATTCAAAAGCATTTTAAGGCTTGATTCATGAACTTGATGACTTGGAAACTCTAAAAAAGTGTCATTCCTCCTTGTTCATGGATAAAATTTCATAATTGGAATCATTTTGTGTGCCAAGTGTGAGAGTTACATGGTAAGGAGTTATTTGTGACTATTAGGGATGATTGCTCATGGCCAGAGGAATATGGATGATTAGAGACTAATCCAATCCATGTGTAGGATTATCAGTAACCCCTCCCCCTTAGATCAATCATCATACCTAACCCTACTCAGTGATAATGTAGTTTAAAGAGGGCAAATCATGAAAACATTTTCTTATGCAAGCACAAGAGAATCTATGCCACATATGGAAGAGTTGGAAATGTTGAAGAGACATTTTTCCTTATTTTAATTTGAGGAAATATCTCATGATATATTCCATTGATGTTTTAACTCATTATTTTTTCTTGAAAAGTTCTTAGTGACTCTTGAGCTTCTCTTTCTCTCTCTCCTCTCATAATTACTATAAATACTAGCATTTTTGTATGTTGTATGTATTTCTCCACCTAATTATGGTGAATCCCTACTCAATTTTTACCTTAAACTAATAAAGTATTTTTTTAAACCTCATTCATGATTTCACTAAGTGCATGTTATGGTTTTTGGTCTTGTGCAAGTCTATTTTGCTTACCTTCACATGTTAGTCTTCCTAGTGCATTATGTGGATTGAAAGCTCTTTTTTACGTCAATAAGAAGTGTCTAATGTGTATTACAACTATATTTAGTAGATCATTCATTAGTGTTTATGGAAGACCTATTGTCTAAGTCCCACTAGCCTCAGCTTTATTCAATACCCCATGCTTGAAACATTGATGTTAAAGAGGAGTGTTCAATTGGATAAGTGTGTGTGGGATTATATTTGGTTTCAAGTGAATTATAAGTGGTGTGAGTAGACTATCTATTTGGTGTATCACCTCCCATAGATTATATATGTTTTCAATTATCCATCTCCCTTTTCACCCCCCAAAAGTTAATATTAGGTTTGATCTATAGTGGTACATCAAAAGAACTATCCATAATCTAGAGATACACCTCAAATTTAGGTCACCCATAGCCCTGAGGTGGTTCCATAATGCCACTTGAATGAGAAGAGACTCATCATATCCTCAATGGTTCAAGTTCAAGTGATAATAGTTTTTGTCACACCCAGTGGGACTGAATAGTCCATTCCTTGAAGAGTTTTGTTCTTCTCCTCAAGACATCAGCCTTTTGAGGCAATTACACTAAGTACCAATGGTGACTTAAATCATAAATCTACTGGATAAGCATTCCAAGTGCTCTACTCAAGGTTGTTTTATTTTTCCATACACTTCTCATGAGTGATTCATGGATTATTTTAATGTTTAATTTGTCTTAACATAAGTTGGTGAGACATATACATCTTTGCCTATTCCCTCTAAATATGAATAATTCCTTAACCAATCTTGTCATGATCCCTATCAATCCTATGTTGCCTATAATCAACCCTATCAAGCTTGTGCTTCACCTAGTCCACCTAATTCCTCTCCAAGTCAGTCCATTACGAGTTTCAAGAAGAATCTCATGGGTTATAAGGACCATATTATATACATTGATACTAGAAATGGTTGAGGTCAAGTCATCCCTAGTGATTATGTCAAGAGTGTGAGGGATGATATAGAGCTAGTCATGAGAGAATGGATGCTTATTGAGAGATATAATTGGCAAGGCCTTATAGGTGAAATGCTTGATGTTTGTGGTCTGATTTTCCACATAGAAGAGAGTCTGAAAGCTTATAAACCAACTCCAATACACCCCACATTAGCCTTCAAGTGTTTCAACTATGCCTTTTCAAAATACTAATCAAATCATGCTTTAAAATGCCCCAATTCCTTCATAAATTCCCCAAAGTTTCCCTTCTTGGAGGTCCATCCAAGAGAGTATCCAAGGGAAGGAGGAAACCATTGTTGAATAAGTTGATCCATCTCACAATCTATTTGGAGAATATTTTGAGAGAAAAAAGTTGATGTTGGAGGCCCATCTTGACAAAGAGATTGAGTTAGTAAACCGACATTTGACACAAGCCATCATGGTAGTATAAAACGAGGTTCCTAATCCTACTTTCCCAAGTGGGAGATAAGATGCTAAGCCCAAGGAAACTCTAGTTTTCCTAAGACTATCATTCACCCCTACATTTCTATCTCATCTTCATGAAGAATATTCTAAGTTTAGTTTCCTAAGATGGACATAAGTAATGGCAACTTATGGAAAGAATAATAAAGAATGTCTAAATGGAGAAGTTGGAAGTGAAGAAAAAATTTAACCTGCTCAAATCCCTCCCATCCTTATTCAATAAGATTTTTTCCCTTCATCTCAACTTCCTCCTACTTCTTTTCCTAATGAAGATCCTATTTCACCCCAAGGGAATCTATTCCAAGAAAACCTTGCCAAAAGAATTAAGGAACTAGAACTCAAAATGAAGAATATCTCATCTATAAAAGGAAAGATTGAAGTAAATTAAGTCATTTAACCTAATATAGACCAATTAATTGAGTATAAATCAGATCCTAATGATGAATATTGCATTTCTTCTTGGAAGACTTCTTGGGTTGAAGTCCCTAGTTTTGAGATGCCTAGTATGGGCATCACTAAGAGGCAGAAGGATATTGAAATTATAGAATGGGTTGAGGATGAAGAGGATCTATCATCTTGTGAGGAAAATTTATATTGTGATGATATTGAAGATTACATTCTTTTTGTTGAAGAAGAAGTTTTGGAAGAGGTTCTTTTGGATTTCAAAGAGGAAGAAGTTTCTCTTGTTTTTCACCTTCATGATGCTGACCAAAAAGAGGATGATGACTTGTGGTAGAGATTTGAGGAAATTTGTAATGAATTTTAAAGCCCCAAGGAGCCTATAATTACTTAAGAGATGTTAATCAAGATGACTTATTTCAATAAGAAGACATAGGGTAGACCTATATGCAGATGTTTAAGGAATATGATGATTGTGAGAAGATGAAAATCTTAAGAAAATAAGCCCAAGATGTTGAGAATTAAACATATGTTGAGAGGTATCACATCAACAAAATACAAACCATGATGGAGAAATATATGATGACTATAAATATTTTGAAGATGATGTGAAGATTGATCCTACAACCACATGTGAAGTTTCTCCTACAAACACTAAGAGGTTTTTTGAGCAAGAAACGATCCTAGAATACTATGACATAACACTTTTTGAAGGCTTTGAAGAGGTTACAACAAATGAGAAGAGAAACGAGGTCTTTCAAGAAAACATAGGCTTCCAAAAAGATATCCCATGAATAAAGATGCAAATTTGCCATGATGAGACAAAGGGAAAATAATATGAGGTATGCTTCCAAGGTTAGGAAGAGTTCATTTACCTTGGAGACTTATTTGAGATGAATCCATCAAAAAACATGCCCAGCCAATGAACAAGAAAGAAGCATGAGTCATCTAATATTTCATCCAAAAACAAGCATTCTTGGCATCCAAAATCAAGAATTCTTGTCATCCTCACTCATCTAATGAAGAAGGAGATTCAAGGTAATTTCCTTTTGATCCAAGAAGGGAGGTATGTTTGGTTAAATATACATAACTAGTTTCCTTTCTATTGTGTCTTGTGTTCCCTAAGTTCTTAGTAACATAAGTGTGTCTTTACTTTGTGTGTTTCCTTAGTCTTAGTGTGTATTGTCTTTCCTTTGTGTGATTTGAGGTCAATTAATAATCTTGTTAGTCAAGTCAAGGTCTGATCCTATTTTTTCAAAGTGCATCTGACTCCCTTCACCCAATGTATGGAATAAGGCTATTGGTCCTTAAAATAGGTAAGCATGTTACCCCCAAGAATTACCAAAAGTGTTGACCAAATTTGACTTTAGTCAAATTAGGTCAACCCCTACATATTAAAACTTCTTCAAAGGTTCTTATATGTCTTAGAGGTTCTCATATGTGTCTAAACATCTTACTTATCCTTGTCTAACCTTGGTCTAAGCCTAGCTTCCTTATACTTGTCTAGTTAACCAAAGTCAACTCAATTCAACCCTAGTCAAACATGGTCAAAGGTTAAAATTATATTCAAAATGTTATAATGTGGTAATTTAAATGTTTTAAGGTGTTCTTAAGTCATGATTTTATCCTTTACCATGTCTCATATGCAAAAAATGTCTTTTAGTCATATTTTTGGCTTATTAAATTACTAATATGGACTTTAAAAAGAAGTATATTTATCATAAAGTTGGATTTGAACGTGGGGGAGCTCAAATCATGTTTGGAATCAGGTAAATTTAGGTCAAGAAGTGGTTTCATGCATGAAAATAGGGAGAACTCCTCAAAATCAACCCCTTAATGGAACTTGTATGGACTTGGGTAGTCCACCTTTAGCTAAACATGTGGAAATGTGCCTCTTAATCTCCTAAAAGTCTTTACCAAGCCTATTTTGAAAATAAAAGGTTATATGGGTCAAATTTTGCTTATGTTTCTTCTTTCATTCCTTTGTAAGCCAAAGAGAGCCAACTTTGCATGCTTGGTACCAGCCGTACAATTGAAGTTGGGAGGAGTGATATTGGGGTTTAAAAGAGATATAATTTATATTAAATTCCATGGAAATAAGTATGATTTTCATGGCTCCTCCTTTATGAATCATCATTAATAAGCTAGACATTTTTTATGCTTCTCTATCCAAGAGGGGTCACTATTTGAGATAGTTTCAGAATTATTTGCTTTGGTTTGATGGTATTGATGGTTTCATATGTTTATAAATACCTATCCAAAATTTTTCCCATAATATTATTTATTTTTTAGGATTCATGAACTCATAAGCCTCTTCTAGGCTTGTTCTTGGTCATAGATCATCCTTGTTGCCTTTTGCTCAAAATATGCATCTAAAGGTGCCTAGAAGGAGATTTTCTACATTAAGATGAGAGTATGAATTTTGTTTCAAGTATTGTAAGCCATTAAGGTAAAATTTATAACCAATGTAAGAAAATATGAGGTAGGAAACATGTATATCCCTTTCTATGCCACACTTGCTGCCTACACCTACAAGTGGTCACCTACAGGTGCCATGAACAGAAAGTACAAGGGATCTTGTGGAGAATTTTAAACATTTAAAGACCCTAATTTTGTTTTTGTATGATTTTTATCTTGTTATAATTAAATTTAATGGGATAGGGAAGTTAAAAAATCAAGGAACCTTCAAGGCACAAAAGTGACCGAGACTCAAAACCTTGATCTCTATTTTGTCAAAATAGAGCTCCTAGTTCTTTTACAATGATTTTGCAACAATGTCATATTGAATTTTTGTCACTAATTGTATATTATAATTGTAGATATTATATGGAGGTTTAAATTTAAAAATTAATAATATGATTTATACCTATGGTTGTTTCACTTAAAAGGCTAAAAGTTGCTTCTAAATGCACTAAACTCATTAGGTGCCATCTATAGGTTTGAGCCTTAAAGGGATTCCCTTCACCCTAAAGTTTAAAACTATTCCATAAACAACATTTTTGGATGTTTTAAGTAGGAAAGGGGAGTAATTTAACCTAAAATGTTATCAAGGAGTCCCACAACCTTGTTCAAGACCCTCATGTGTTAACCCTCTAACCATACATAGGACAAATAAACACCTACAACTAAGCATAAATACAAGGTTGAAAGTAAGGTGTCTAAATGGAGTTTTGGACCAGTCAAGGTGATAAATATGATTTTTAATAGACATAAAAATTATATATGAGTAATTTTATGTTACTTTTATACCTAAATATAGACTTGAGAACCTATAGGGGTAACTAGTAGGACAGTGTCCCAGTCAAATGATGAAGTATGAGGAATGATGTTTTTGTGTGATCAACATGGTCTAATTATGATACCTAAGTATATATCATTAATAATGAGATTATTGATTCAAATTAGGTATTATAAAATCATTTATGGGGTTAAAAATATTTAATTTCACCTATAGGAAAAGGAAATGGGGGTGCCTCAGTCTTATATTAGAGAGCCCAGTTTGGGGTCTTCAACATGCATATGATGAACAAGTCTAGGTTTGAGGGGTGAATATGTGGTTTAACACCTTCATAAAAATTATTTAAACCTTTATAGATACTTTTAACATTAAAATAAGGTCAATAGAGTTAAAATTTGTGTAAAACATAGTCAACACTCATACCCTGTATACAATGTACCTAAGAAACATTTGCTTAGGAAATTGAGGAAGTTAGAGGCTGTAACCTTGGATTAAAGAGATTAAAATTGGTACAAGGCATGAAGATGAGTTTATTAATACCCTAAAATATATTTTAAAATAAAATATGGAAACATGCTTCAATTTTTTCTCATAGGTAGGGTACTTTTTCCTTGCACAAAACCCTATTTTTTGCTCAAAGAGGATAAAAACATTTGGCAAAGATTATATTGACCTTAGAAAGTATTTTTGGAGTTGGGATACACCTATAAAAACATGAAAAAACTTTAAATATGGTATGAAAATGAAAAGGATAATCTATGCATATAATGTTGCATTCAACACCATGAGAGATGGTAAAGCTTGTGGCTAGGTAAGGAGGCCATTTTCATGTGTAGCATTGGTTGATAATTATAGATTATTTAATCATGATTTGGGAATGTAAATAGATATTTTTAACCTATAAAACTAAAATAATTATTTTTGGATGGTCCAAACCATCAAAATTTGTAGATAGGGCTTAGAGCCAACACTAAACCTAAAGCTTATTGAGAAGTCAATTCCAATTTTGACATGAGGGAAGATTGTAATTTGTTTAATCATGTTTCTTGGGAGATAACAGAGGTTTTTTATCCATTATTTTGTATATTTGTTCAAAAAAAACATTTTCTTAGCTATAAGGCACCTAAACCCTACAAAATGCATGGAGGAGGACACAAATAGCTAGTTTGAATGCTAAGAAATTCCATGAGACTTTGCATGGAAAACTAAGGTGATTAGAGATGTTAGAGGAGGTTCCTAGCATGCTCTTAGAAGTATGTACAAATGGGTTAAATGTGTAGACTTTATGAGCAAAGGATAAGACTAGAAGTGGCTCTAAAACCCTCACAAAACCCTCTCTCAAACCTAATGGAGGAAACAACATAATTGAAGAATAAAAATGGGATAAAGTGACAATGAAAGTGATTTGAAACTATACAAGACTCTCCATAGACCTATCCCACTCTATTGAGGTGTACCCTACCTATAGTAATGGGGTACAGTAGGGATTTTATTCACAAATTTATGTGTTCTATAGGTATGTATATGTTTCAAAGGATAAAACCACCTTTAAGAGAGATATTAAGACTTTTTATAAGTCTTCATGACCTTTTTTTGAGGTATATAATCTCCTAAGTGTGTCTGATAGCTTAGTCATCTCAACCAATGTAGTGGGCAGACAATGAACACTTGGTAAAAAGGGTGAGAGATCCAATTGGGAAGGCTTTTAAGTCTTGATTCATGAACATAATGAATCTTACACTCTTTAAAATGTCATTCCTCATTGTTCATGGATCAAATTATTGAATTGGAAGCATTGTGTGTGCCAAGTGTGAGAGGTGCATGGGAAGGAGTTATTTGTGATTGTCAAGGATGATTCCTCATAGCTAGAAGAATATGGATGATTAGAGAATAATAAAATTCATTTGTGGGATTTTAAATAAGCCTTCCCCATTAGATAAAAAATCATACCTAACCCTACTCAGTGATGAAGTAGTTTAATGAGGAAAAATAATGAAAATAATTTCCTATGCAAGCACAAGAGCATCTATGCCACATATAGAGGAGTAAAACAAGTTTAAGAGACATTTGTCCTTAATTTACATTTATTACCTATCTCATGATGGATTCCATTGATTTTTTAACTCGTTCTCTTTGCTTTAAAATTGTCTTAGTGACTCTTGATCTTCCTATTCTCTCTCTCCTCTCACAATTACTATAAATACTTGCCTTTTTGGATATTGTACGGATATCTCCACCTGAGTATGTTGAAGCCCTGATAAAATTTTTCCTTTAAATAATAAAGGATGTTGTTTTACCTCATTCATGATTTCACTAATTACATGTTATGGTTTTTGGCCTTTTGCATGTCTATTTTGCTTACCTTCACATGTTACTCTTCTTAGTGCCTTGTGTGGATTGAAAGCTCTATTAAAGGTTAGCAGAAACTGTATAATGTGGAATATAGGTATAGTGAGTAGCTCATTCATTAGTGTTTCTAGAAAAAATATTATCTAAGTCCTAGCTTAATCTCTCTTCAAGACCCCATGCTTGAAACATTGATGTAGAAGATGAGTGTTCTATTGGATAAGTGTATATGTGGGATTCTCTTTGGTTTCAAGTGCATTGTAAGTAGTGTGAGTAGACTATATATTTGGTGTATCACCTCCCCTATATTAGATTTTTTTTTAGTTATCCTTATCCCTTTTCACCTCCCAAAAGTTAGTAGTAAGTTTGATCTGTAGTGGTACATTAAGGGAACTAGCCCTAATCTATTAATCCACCTCAAATTTAGGTCATCCAAAACCATTAGGTGGTTTTATTGTGCCACTTGATGAGGATAGAATTTTCATCTCCACAAGGGGTGAAAGTTTAAGTGAAAACACATACATATTATCCTTTGTACAGATAAGGGATTGTAGGTGCATTTTTAGTACCACTTGTATAGAAAACTCCTATGATCATTATTAAAATTTATTACACCAATATTTCACTCATTATCCTTATTCTCATATTGACTAGGTTTCCAACTAGTCAACTCATCTACTTGATTTTATGTGTTCTTTTAAGCCTATTGTAGATGTCCTTTGCTAAGTGGTTGTAGATGAGTATCTCTACTTGGGATTTTGAGACTTTATCCTATGTTTTTCTTAAAATAACTTAATGAAGACAACCATGTTCATACAAATATTCCCTATCTATTTTCATAGGCCTTGAAATGGTCATGATATGGGCAAGCTAAGCTTTGACTCTTGTTAAGCATGTAGGGCTTAAAAGTAGGTTGTAGGTGCATGACTATGATGATGTATGGATTGAAAATCTATCCTTATGTATGTAGAACCTTGAATCAAAACCAAATTTATCATTAAATGTATGTAAGCAAAGATTATCACCATATAGCATCAAAACCCTATTTAGAATAGTCAAAGCGCCTCTTGAAATATACAACCCTGTAAGATGCTTTCATAGTGGTTATACGGTATCACTTACCACCTTTAGGTACATCAAAATATATTAGGGTCAAAATAGGATCATTCTTTGGTGAGTATTAGTAGTCATAAGAAATAAATATTTATTAAAGCCTTAAATTGGCCTATTTCTATATGAAACATCTTGAAAATTATCTGTGCCTTAAACAGGCCTTTAAGATGCCTCCTATTGCATTGTAGGTAAGCATTATGACTTGGAATTTGTCTTTCTTAGCCCTTGAAATAGACTTATATGTCTTTATTTATTTTTGGCTGATTTAACAATCTTAATAATACTCATGCACCTTGAATATTCATTTAGATTCTCGAAACATTTTGGTGAGTCTCTTTGATGGCCATAACTCTCATCAACTATAGGGTATAGGCTTGTAGGGTGATTTAAGATGTAGATGCTCCTTTCTTATTTTATATCTCTTTCCTTCAGTTAGACCCTTTCTTTGAACAACACTCTTTAAATTTAAGTTATATTGTCTTATATCAACATGACACCTCACAGTTCATTGAAATAGTCTCTTCATTACTTGGATTAATGACTTAATGTGATTTCCTTTATATGGATTATATTTGTGTATGACCTAGGGAAGGCTCAAAGATAGGTTTGATCTCCATTATTTCTTAAAATTTATTTATGATGCCACATTTAATGACCATTTTATGAGGATATTTTAACCTATCAATCATTTATTGACATCATTCATAACATATGACTTTGTATACTACTAAAGAGTACTATTGTATGAACTGTGCATGATGTTTTTAATCTTACATCCTACTATCCATACTTTTGGTGGTCTCAACCAACCTCATAGCTCTCTTGATGATGATCTATTGAATATAGATGGTGGAAGGGTGGAATTACTATGAATGGATAAGTGTTGGATGTAAATAAGGTGGAGGATGAACACAAAGCCTAAAAGAAATGGAAAATGGCAAAATATGGTAGTGAGATGAGGTAGATAGAGTGAAAGTGGGAAAGATCATGAGGGAACATGAAAAAGGATACTTGAAGCATCTTATGAAAACACAAACACATTATCATCACATCCACTTTATTTGGAGGCCATTAGAGGAGGGAAAGAGATTGAAATTGAATCATGGTTTTCTCTAAAAACCTTAACAAATGCTAAACTAGCCCTTTTGAAACACTTTAACATAAATATGTATTTATACTATGAATATTGGATATATTATAATATTTATGCATGAAAATCATGAAAATTTGATGTAAACCTTGAAAAACACAAATTCTTAAAAAATTGAAGATAATTTCTTCTCCCATGACCATACAATTCTTCTTTGCAAGCTTATTAATACTGTAGATTGACTAGCTAAGTTTGAGATATCTATTTGAACTTGAATTAGATGAATAACACTTTAATAATTACATGTAAAAGTACATCAAGTCCTCAAGATTCTATAACAAGTTGAATTTCCATGAAACTCTACTCAAGTGAAGAGAAATTGAAACATATTGGTTGCCTTCCTAGATGCTAGGTAACATAATTTGATCTAACTTCAAATAGATGGTTCATGAGCCTAGATAATACCATTGAGAAAATAATTATATCATCAAGAAACCCTTTGAGTCTACTTTTTTCACCCTAAAATTAAGAGTTGTACCCTCCTTCAGTAGACTGCACCATCAAAAAATCCATAGGTAGGTATGTTTGTACCAATTGAGAAAATAACAAAAGATGGTTGGTTTAGGGCCTGTATTACCATGAAAATCCATGGAACTCTTGATGAATCTAGGTAATGAACTATAGATGACTTATCCTACCTTGGATTTATGGAATCCATATAGAATCTATATTATTCTTTTGAAATGAGAAAAAAGAGTCTTTTTTACCTTTTAAAAGGAGTCCCAACACTTAAAAAGGAAATTTGGAGAAGAATTACGTGCCTCTCATGAAAATTTAGAATTTTAAAAATATTTTTCATGTTTTAAACATGGAAATTGGCATGTGTGGGGTGGAAAAGAGTCCCTTTTAACTATTTAGCATATCAAAACACTTTTTCATGATTTGAAATTTTAAACTTAGGCTATTTTCATATTTTGAACATATTAAAAGCTCCTTTGAGATAATTTAATGACTTTTGAAACCCATTTTTATGATTTTTATCCCTTTGAGAATTTTTACCAAAATTTGCATTTTTAGACCATAATTGACCAATTGTAAAGAGGTAAGGGCCAGATTTTTGAAAGTTTTGAATGATAGGGGTAGTAATTTGGCCTTGATGAGATACATTATTAAAAAAATTGGTAACTTTCATGGGTTGACCATGCTGCTGGTCAAAAGAACTTTGAAACTCTAGTAAGGAGAGACCAGGACAATACTAAAATTAGAAAAGCTTGTAGACCAAGACATAATAAGAGAAATTGACTCAAAAAACAATAAACATGTGTACATGTTCTCTTAGAGGAGTGGAAAACAATAAGGAAAGGAAAAAAACAACTACTAAAAGAATGTGTGGAAAATCACTTATAGGAATGAAACTAAGAGTATGTACAAAGAAGTGACTCTCCCAATAATAGTATTTAAGAAACATCCCATTCACAAGAATGGGAAGCTCTTATCCACTCAATTTGGATAACTGAAAATCATTGTTCTTCTTACATTCAGTGATAATATAAGGTCCACTCCAAAGGATATCAAATTTGGAGTGCTTACCTAGCTTTTCACACTCTTAATCCCATTTGAGTAATATGTCTCCCTGCTAAAATGTTTTTGGTGAAGCTCTCTTATCAAATGTATTCTTAACTTGCTACTAATTTGAACACATGGTGTGCATATAATCATCTCTTATCTCCTCCAATTATCTTAGTTTGTTCATTTTGACTTCCATTGCATCACTTTCTAGAAGCTCTAGTTCATGTGCAAGCTCCAAATCTGGAAGCTCCAATGAGATAGGTAGCCTTCTCTTCCATAAACTAGGAGGTAAGTTGAGTGACCAATAGCATTGTTAGAATCCTATCAACCCATAAAGTAGTATTCAACTTTGTATGCCAAGATCCCTGATTATCTTCCATTGTTATTTTGATGATCCAAATCAGGTTCTTGTTAGTCGAATCAACTAGTCCACTACTTTGTGGATATTAATTTGATGAAGATGTAAAATAAATACCCTATTAAATAGCCCATTCACATACCTTTGCACTACTGAATTCCAAATCATTATCCAAAATTATAGTAGAAGGTGTTCCAAAATAAGTGACTAGACTCTCATAGAATTCAATCATGGAGTTCTCATTTATTTCATTCAAAGGCACTTCTTCTACCCATCTGGTTAAATAATATATAGCTATCAAGACCAAATTATTACTAGAACTAGATGGAGGATGAATCATTTCAATGAAGTCTAAACCCCATTGCATGAAAGGTTGCTCAACCTAAATTGGCCTTAGTGGCATAGCAACTAGTCTCTATTTTCCTACAAACATTACACACTTTTTACATTTCCTAACCCATGCATGTGCATATATGAATAAATTATAACAAAAATAACCATCTCTAATTATTTTTTTAGATGTGGTCTTGGACGTAAAATGACCTCTAGAAGGACTATCATGAAATTGCTCAAAACTTTTGTCAATTTGACTAGTTTCAACACACCTTAAAAGCATACCTCCAATTTATTTTTCAAAAATCTTTCCATAAATAAAAATGTATGGTAATAATTCTATCTTGAACTGTTTTATTTTTTATGCATTCAAACCCTTTAGACACTCTCCATTTTGAATAAATCTAGCAATGTTCTATGTCTAGCTTGTAGGAGGTGTATTTTTAGCTTCATGGTGAGTGTCCTAAATAGTCAAAATTATTTATTTTTCTTATTTTACATCTTATGCAAGATGTTCACATAATCCTTTGAACTGGACTAGTTTTTTTAACCTTGACTTTAATTTAATATTCCATGCATTTATTGAACCATCCCACTCTTTTTTCACTTAGATCTCTATTGAGAATGAAGTCCTTCACACTTAGATGAGCTACCATTAGTATAATCTTATTATTTGAAACCAAATGTCTAAATTTTTTCATACCTATTATAATATAAAAAACTTGTTTTTATAAAAATTAACACCTCTATTCATAATACTCTAAATATTTACTAAAGAAAACAATGGGATGTTATAATCCTTCATGATTCTACTGCATAAGCATGGCTGAAATAGTACTAGAAGTAGATAAAGCATACAAGAAGAAATCCTTACTCAAATCTAGATTGAGAAAATTAGGAGCTTGTATTATTGATTAATTGATAGACTCAAAACTCATTTTAACTTATTTACTCCAATTTAACTCTTGTTGTTTCTTTAGCATTTGAGTAAGTGGCTTTACTAGTTCTGCAAAACCAGGAATGAATCCTCTGATAAAGTTCATCTTACCCAAGAAGCTCTGCAATCCTTTCTTGTGTTTAGGAAATGATATGAAAATTATTTCCTCTATCCTCTTTATATAAATGGAAATACCATCTTTAGACACCACATGCCCAAGAATTATCCAATCATGCACTGAAAAAATGCATTTCTTTGGATTCAATGAGACTCCAAACTGTCTACATCTATCAAAAATAATTGTCAAGTGTGTTAGATGATCATTAGGATTATATTAAAATACTATAATATCATCAAGATAGACTAAAAAATTTCACTTAATAAACCGTGAAAAGTAACATACATTACCCTTTGGAAGGTATCTCCAACATTGGAGAGTCCAAAAGGCATTTTCTTATAATAAAAAGTATCGTATTTGGTGGTGAAAGTTATTTTATATTGATCTTACTCTTTCAAAAATATATGATTGTATCTTCAGTATCTATCCATTAAAGAAAACCTCTATGAACTTGATACTCTTTTCAAGATTTGATCCATGGAAGGAAGTGGATAGTGGTCTTTTAGTGATACTCTATTTAAATCCCTAGAATCTACATAATGTCTTATCTCTCCATTCATCTTTCTTACTGGCACAATATTTACCACCCATGTTGAATGATTTATATTAAAAATAATACCTAATTAAATCAACTTTTTAATTTTTTTCCTCATGGGAATTTCAACCTTGGGGTTGATAGGTCTTTGTTTTTATCTTACCAGTTTTGCATCCTGTTCCAGTTCAGTGGTATGTTATGTTAATCTAGGATGAAAACCTTTCAAATCATGGTATTCCCATGAAAATACATCCATGGAATCCTTACATAATGAAATTAAAGATACTCTCTCAAAATTAGTATTAACTTTATCTAACTTGAGTTGCTTACCTTAAGCTATGTCAATTTGCTCATAGTGCTCTTTCTTGGAAGAAATTCTCACCTTATCTTTCCTTAGCTGATCATATTCATTTAAAATTATTTCTAAATTCACTGAACCTTTTTTAATATTGTTTTATTTCAATTTCATAATTTGATTTTCATATTGATATTACAATTTATCATGATTTCTTTGGCAAAACTTTATCTCAATCTATAGAAAATATGATATTTGCTTATTAGAATAAAAACTTGCCAACCTACATCATTATTTGGGACTGAAGGCCTTCATAAAAACTTGATTTGGGTCTAATTTTTATTATCCTTAATCTGATATAGAATATCATATTTTGCTCATATGGCAGTAAGTTTATCTACATGTCAATTTGCTCCTTTATGAATGGAGTGAATGTCAAATGCAAGGAAATATTCCATAAGATCCCAAACTCAATGTTTTTAGGCCTTAAAAGCAGGATTATTTTATACACTTAAAACTTTGACATGTTATACTACTATCTCACTATCACCTTTCATTTGCAAGAGCTTAATATCCCTCTTTTTAGCCCATTAAAGACCATAAATAAGAGTTTTATATTATGAAGTATTTGAAGTACAACTAAAATAAAATCTAATAGAAGAATAATACCTTTGATTTTGTGGTGAAATAAACATTACACCAGCCTTATTTCCATTATTTTTTTTGGATCCATCAAAGAATAGATTCCAAACTCCTTGATCTTGCATTGAGCTAGTGAGTCTAGGAAATAAATCACCTTCTTCATGCATACAATAGAATCTAAAACCAACATATTCAATAATTTTATAGGTGTCATGTCCATTATTTTCATTATCCCACTCATCAAGTGGATGATTTGGTATACCCTCAATAATCTTAGAAGGCTCTTGATCAATGATGTTATCATCTTCTTCTTAAATACTGTAATTCACATTTGACATATTTGGCATATATGGCTCAAGATGAAATATATAAATATGCTCATATCTTATAGTTAATTTAGTTTTATACCTAGTTCTAAAAACCATATATGACCAATGTGAAAAAATGTAACCTCCTATTTTGCTAGTTAAATCTCTGGACATGCATAGTGCAAAATATGAAGGTAGATCAACAATAACAACAACAACATCATGTAAAATGGTGAAAATTGGACAAGCAAAAAGTATGATGTTTAGGTCTTTCAACACACCTACAGTCTTGGTAGGAGACCTATCTAATTGCAAGACACCTTTCTCATGGGGTTTATAATGTAATCCTAACTTATCAGCTCTTGATATGGGCATGATAGAAGTACTAACCCCACTATCAATCATACAATTATGAATAAGACAATACCCAATGATAAAAAAAAGATAAAATAGAGTAGGTTTGGTCACCTTAAGAGGTTGAAAATCAAAAACTATATTATAATTAATTAGAACATCACTTATACTTTCCTTTTTAGGTAGTCTATCAAGAATATTGAGCTTTGAAAGTTCCTCTGGAAAATACTTCTTTTGTCTTAGGATTAGCAGAGTATCCTACATTGAAATTTATATTGAAGTCTTCTTCATATGATCCATAATAATGAGTGGAGAAGTGGATTATCTTGACTATAATTTAGGAGTAGAAGGAGATCCCAAATATTGTTTGAATTGAGGTATGTAAGGGCCTTCCATGTTCTTATCTTTTGGATCATGAGCTTATTGATTTGAAATTTTCTAAGGCAGCTTATGTGTAGTCATCTTTGATTTTGGTTGAGAATAAGGAGATAACTTATTAGGAATTAAACCTTAACCAATTGATCTTTTCTTGGATCTGGTATGAGATGTAACTAAATTATCGATATTAGGTAAATATTGACTTTGATTTACATCCATATGTTCAAAAGAATTCTCACCTTCATGAAAATTTACAAATGTAGTTTTAATAGGTGACTCCCAATACCTTCTTCTTGTTGATTTGAAACTTCTGATTTAGTTAATGAAGGAATGTATTCATAGGGTAGAGAGGCTTCTTTATTTTAAGAAGGTTTTTGGTTTTTAAATTAAGGAAGAACTAAACTTTGTTGCATAAAATAATGATAACTCTCACCAGTTGGAGCCATTACCATGTTGTTTTCTTGATCCCATTGATTGTCCCATTGTCCTTCTTGAGCATAATTGATTTGAGTTGGCACAATAGCTCTGGAATTACTTGGATCATTAGGATTATACTACCTTGACTGATAATTTTTCCATTATCCTTTTTTATTAGATTGATAAGATTGCTTATTGGGCTAATAATTCTGATTAGTATAGCTTGTATGGTGGAGCTTGTTACCTCTCAATTGCAACCAACTTATTACTCTAAGCCTTAAGAAGACTCTATCTTCCCCAATCTATCAGTTTGATCACCTTTTATTTGATATAACTTTGATGACTCTAGAATTGGAGAAATAATTAGAGTAGGAGGATGGATCTTTGGAAAAAGAGGCATTGGTGGCCTTAGAGATAACTTGTCTTCTTATATAAGGCAATTCTCAGCCTTGATTGATACTTTAAAAGCTTTAAGTAAAGTGTTTCCTCCCATGGATTGAATCATGATAGCCAAATATGAATTAAGAGCCTTCAAATAGTACAAAAAACCATAGGTGGGTGTAGGCTTGGTCACTGCAAGAATTCTATCCCAAGTCTTATGGAATTTGTAGTTAAAATCCACCATGAATTCATGATTAAATCTCTTAATTATTGTAAGTTAATCCACAAATGAAATATGATCATTTTTTAGTCAAAATGTTTGCACATAATTCTCCAAATTCATCCCAGTTGTTGATTGATGTAGGAGCTAAACCTCTATGCCACTAAAGTGCCTTACATTTGAAAGAAGTTGCCAATAACCTCATTACTACATTTTCTTGTCACATGATGCACTGAACAAAGATTAGAAATATCTACAATATGTTTTATAGGTGTTGTTGGATTTTATCCTATGAACTAAGGAAGAACCTTAAGAGCAAAAACTAGAATATCATCCCATTGATTGAGATTTAGATGACTACCACCATTAAATGCAAAAAAAAGCCTATCTTTTAGGAATAATCATTTAAAGTATAGGATTTAAAATAATATTTGGTTGAATAATATTGGCTTGAATAAGAGTATTCTGTGTAATATTAGGGGTAAAAAAAGGTGTAAGATTTGGATTTGATTGAGAAACTTTCTTCTTATTTGTTGATTAGAAAGATAGCTCAGAGAAATCTATTTCTTTCCCTTTTGCAGAGGATCTTGTAACAAATCTTAGTGGCATGAAAATATATACAAATCTGAAAATGAAAATTTGGAAATGCTAAATAATTCATAAGTGTGAATAATTCTTCCCACCAGGTGTGCTAAAAACCATTATCACTCTAGAGTGCACCTTGCTTGAAGATGTGAAAAGCATACTCTCACTCTAGCTAATATAATTGGAACTTCTCAGAGTGTGGGTGACTATGTACTGAGAAGAACCTCCAAATAGGGTTGATTTCCTTAATATTTATCTATTAAAATTGATTACTATTATTTTCAAATGAAAAGGGGAAGGGGAAATTGAACGAAAATCCTATCTAATGAGGTGATACACCTAAATTGTTTAAATCCTTTAGAATCTATTGAAACTAATTGATTCATATAAACTAATAAAATCCCTATATTTACCTTAAGCATAAATATTTTAGATGAAGGACTGAAAGAATTTTGGATTACAAGATTCCTTTTTACCTCTTCAAATGACTTGCAGAAGGTGAGATGAAAAGTAATAGGTGAGAAAGGGACCTACCAAATGGATATATAATCCCACTTATATGTTGATACACAATCAATTACATTATATTATCTATCAAAACTCATATGCAAAATAAAAATCTCCTTTATTGATGTATGGTCTAGATACAATTTCTACTTCAGCTCTGGGAATTAAAAAATGGCTTGAAAAAGCCAATATATATGCCTAAATTATAACCTAATCCAATGTGGAATTGAAAAGGAAGAAGGATTAGCCTTGGTTGACTAACTTAAGACTAACTCCTTTTACAATATTAAAATTAGTCTTCAAAAATATTCAAACTTCAAAATATTTGCATGATCTTAAAAGTTGGTGTAGGAATAAAATAGAAGGCCCATGTTGACAACTTAATTTCCATTTGCATGAAATTATACAGAAAAATTTGGATTCTTGACGTAATCTTTAGGTGAGTTTGAAAGTTGAGTTGGTACATTGATTACATGAAAATTGAGATATCTCATAAAAGTTTAATTGAAGCTTTGACTAGTTAACTCCACCGAATATCCTTTGTATGAAAATTGACCTCAAAGAGTGAGAATTTCATGAAAATATTTATGTAATAGCATATATTAAGTGTGAAAATATAAATTTAACTCCTTGAACAACCATCCAATGCCAAATTCCAACTTTGTCAATTTGACCAATTAGGCCATTTAGACCAGTTTGGCCTAAAGGATACTCTATGCACTAGATACCATTAAATCTACAATAATAATAAATTAAACCTTAAAAAATCATGAATTATACCTTAAAAAACATTTTTCATCATTAAATATTTGATTTTGATGAGAAAACTTTTGCCATTCAGTCAACAGGGTTGACTAGCCCTATTTTGCTCTATTTTTCAGTATATTGGCCATTTTTAGCAAGCTACTAGGGACACTTTCAAAATGATTTATGATCAAATAAATATTTTAGGATGAATTAAAATTCTTAGGCTTTGATCTACATTGATTAAATTCCATTGAACTACTATGTACTTCATTTTAAATACTATTTTCCACAAACAATATGATTTATGTCCTCTTTTATATAGTTTTATGCATAAAATTATCATTTATATAATACTTTATAAGTTTATTTTATGTTTTAAATTTTTTCATTTTGATCCATGGTGATTTGATAGCAATAAAATCCACTTTTCTTAAAACTAGTTTTTAGGGGTTTAGAAGGGTTTTAAAGCTAAATATTCAAATTGATGATTCATGAAGTAAAAATCTCCAAATCCTAAACCATTTCCATTTATTTATATCAAATTTACCCCCCTGACATCCCTAAAAATATTGGGTCCCCATGCAAAATATATAAAAAGTTACCACATGGATGAAATTTGCTTATGGGATTTAGCTTGCATTTTGGACTGCCAAAAATTGTTAGTGATTGTTCATAAAGCACATACCCTCAAATAATATAAATTATTCATTAATTCTATTTAAATTTTTTTCCTCAAAACATACTAAGAGTGCTTGGCCAAAATCCACACTTGGTGAACAATATAAGCATCTGAATATGAGGTTTGGAAGGGTGCCTAAAACTGTAAAAAGTGAAAATATTCACTAAGATGAAAATAAAGCATCCCCTAACTCAAAAAACCTGAAAAATAATTATAATACCTATACCATGCTATCAAAAAATTATTAAAATCCTTTTTTCTTGAAAATTCCCAAAATGCCTTTTCGGCGCATGTGCCTATTTGCCTACATAAGCCTCTATGAGCATGATTTTTATAAAATTTTGAAAAATTAAACTCTTTAAAGGTCTGATTATTATGTAAAAACATCATCCCATGCTTTTTTCATCTTCATCTAGGCTTAACAACTCTGATAGCACTCTAGAATGAAGCCTACTCCAATGGTGACCTCCAATGGATAGGCTGAGGTTTGAGACAAAATAGAAGGTATATTAACTCATCCAATATCCTTTAACATTTTTCATAAGGTTAATAAAATCATGATGACTCTATTTACAAAATTTTAGGTTAAAATTCTGCTTGTAGCTCCCAAAATATTTAATTTTACCTCAAATTTGACCCGTCTGCATGGACTGTCTATATATTTGATTGAATTTTGGAATATTTAAAGGAAATTTCATGTATTTTATAGGTTTTAAGGCCAAAATAATATTAATTTATATAAATAATCCCTTAAATAGTTTTGAAAACTCCTCTAACCGTATTTTCAAACACATCAAGACCCTCAAACAATGCATTTAGGCTTTGAAATGATTGTGTTTTTGTTTTTAGAGATGGATGTTGATGTAGAATGATCATATTAGTTGAAATTATATCCTAAATATGTTATTTAATACTATTTATATCATATTATCATCCAAATTCACATGCTAGTAGCTATTGACTCCTTTAAGTAATGTTTTAGGACTCTACCCTATGCATAGTCTGTATAATGCACTTGTATTGTCATACTTACTCTTGAGTTGGAAATTATTCTTATTATATTTAATTATAATCTTTATAATGTGATTTTTCATTCATTTGAATATAATAATCCATCCCAAAATAGAATCACCTTCCAACCCATTGATGCCTTGAGTTATGCTTGCAAGTAAAAGGTTATGAGGGGTTACTATGGCTATAGGTGTAATTTTGTAGTAATATGATTGTTTTTGTTCATGAATGGAGCCTCATTAAACCTTGAAGATACTTTTAATTTTTTTTCTGTTCATGTAGAAGTCTCCTTCAAAAATGAGCCTATCTTTGCTAATCCAAACTCACTTCTAAGAGCCCTCCAAGGTCCAAATCATATGTAATTAGGCCTCCCTAAAAGCAATAGGCCTATAGGGTACCTTTTAGATACTATAGGTTCTTTTTAGGTATACTTTTCATTATAATTAAATATTAAGTACCACATATGATTGCTTAAAAAACCCTTTACTAAGGTATGTTCCATATGTGTCTTGGAATGTTTGATTGGTGACCAAATTCTTGACTGTAGGTGATGTTGTACAATCCTTGTAGGTTGATTTTGCATCTCATAATAGACTATAACATGATGATCATATACATTATCATCCACCTTACTTAAAAACCTTCCTAAATATCTCCATTAGATTACATTCACCTACTTGCCTATATGTGTACTTTGCTAGGTGGCTGTAGACTCTCATTTGATGTAACCATTAATTAAGAGTTGCTTATGTTTAGGATATCATGAATTTATATGAAAAAGAGATATCTTTCATTGTATCATCCTTTTTAAAAGAAACCTTACTCTAGGCCCTAGCTCCTTAAAACCCTAGAAATTTGAAAAGGGCATGCTGCTTGTTAGTTGGAAGTTTGTCTGAGTCATAAGCATATTGTAGGTTCCATTTTGGTTCCCCTCAAAATATATTGATAGCTTAAAAACTTGTTCCATTGAAACATTTCCTTGAGAAAAACCACTATCTTTATCACCTACTCCTTGTGATCACATATTTTGTATTAGTTACATTGACTATGTTTTCATACTTATTAGACATTGTACAGACAAGGGCACTATAGGTGCATTTATATTACCACTTGTATTAAAAAAACCTTAGGATAATTAATGAAATTTCATACACCAATCTTTCACACATTATCCTTCTTCTCATCTTGACTAGGTTTCTAACTAGTCAACTCATCTACTTGGTTATATGTGTACTATTAAGACTATTGTAGGTGTACTTTTCTAGGTAGTTATAGATGAGTATCTCTACTTGGACCTTTGAGACTTGATCCTATGTTATTATAAAAACATCTTAATGAATACAATTATATTCATAAAACTAGTCCCTATCCATTTTCATAAGCCATAAAATTGTCATGATATGGGCCAAATGAGCTTTGACTCTTATCAAGCCTATAGGGCTTCACAATAGGTTGTATGTGCATGATTATGATAGTGTACAGGTTGAAAAATCATTCCTTATGTATGCAGACCCTTGAATCAAAACCAAAGTTGTCATTAAATGTCTTTAAGCTAAGATGATCACCATATAACATCAAAACCCTATTTGGAATAGTCAAAGCCCCTCTTGTAATATAAAATCTTATATGATGCTTTCATTGTGTCTATAGGGTATCATTTACCACTTGTAGGTGCATCAAGATAAATTAGGGTCAAAATAGGGTCATAATTTGGTGAGTATTGGTATTTATAAGTAATAAATATATGTTGAAGCCTTAAACTAGCCTATTGCTATATGAAACATCATGCATATTAGCTTTGCCTTAAAAAGCCCTGTAGGATGCCTCCTGTTGCATTGTAGGTAAACATTATGACTTGGAAATTATCTTTATTAGCTATTAAAATAGACTTATATGTACTTATTTATTATTATATAATTTAAAAATCTTCATAGTACTCATGCACCTTGAATAGTGATTTAGGTTCTTGAAAGACTTTGATCTGTCTCTTTGATGGCCATAACACTTATCAACTATAGGGTACATGCTTATAGGCTAATTTAGGGATGTAGATGCTCCTTTCTTCTTTTAGATCTAATTCCTTCAATTATACCCTTACTTTTAATGGTACTAGTTGAATAAAACTTATCGTATCTTCTATCAACATGACACCTCATGTTTTATTGAGATAGTCTCTTCAATGCTTGGCATGATGACTTAATGTGATGTCCTTTGTATGAACTGTAGTTGTCTATGACCTAGGGAAGGATCAAAGATAGGTTTGATCTCCATTATTTCTCAGAATTTCTTGATTATGTCACATTAATTAACCATTGGATGAGGTTATCTTAACAAATCAATCATTGATTGATGTCCTTCATAACATATGACTTTGTATACTACTATAGAGTAGTATTGTATAGACTGTGCATGATGTTTTGAGTCTTGCATCCTACTATCCATACTTGTGGTGTTCTCAACCAACCTCATGGATCTCATGATGATGATTGATGGAATATATATCGTGTAAGAGTGGATTTAATATGAATGGAGAAGTGTTAGATGAAGACAAGATGGAGAATGAACAAGAAGCTTGAAAATAATGGAAAATGGCAAAATATGGCAGTGAGATGAGGTGGATATAGTGGAAATGGGAAAGAGCATGAAGGAACATGATAAAGGTTATCTGAAGCATCTTATGTAAACACAAACCAATGATCATCACATCCACCTGAGTTAGAGGCCATTGGAGGAGTGAAAGAGACTGAATTTGAATCATGGTTTTCTCCAAAACACCTTAAAACTTGAAAAGAAACCTTAACAAATGCTAAACTAGCCCTTTTGAAACACCTTGCTTGAGCATGGAGATCACTTACTACTATTAATCTTGGAGATATTATAATATTTATGCATGGAAATAATGAAAGAATGATCTAATCCCTCTAAAACACAAATTCTTAAAAATTTGAAGCTAATTTCTTCTCCCATGACCGTACAATTCCTCCTTACAAGCTTGTCAATACTACAAATTTACTAGTTAAGTTTGAGACCTATATTGGACCTTTAATTGGATGAATAAAACTTTTATAATGCCATAACAAGGTAGAGAAAGTCCATAAGATTTTGTAATAAGTTGAATTTCTTAGAAACTCTGCACAGGTGAAGAGAGATTGAAGAAAACCAGTTGCCTTCCTGGATGTAGTTACCAAAATTTGACATAAATTCAACTATATGGTTAATGAGCATAGATAATACAATTGAGAAACTAATTTTACCATCAAAAATCCCTTTGATTCTAACTTCTTCACCCCAAAATTGAGAGTTGTACCCTCCCCTAGAAGACCGTACCATAAAAAAACCTACAGTTAGGTCTGTTTGTGTCAACTAAGCAAATTACAAAAGAAGGTTGTTTTAGGGCCTGTATTACCATGAAAATACATGAAAATATTAATGAATCCTATTAATGACCTGTAGATGACTTCTCTTACCTTGGATTTTATGGAATCCATATGACATCTATATCATTCTTAGAAAATGAGAGAAAAAGAGTCTTTTTTGACTTTTAAAAAGAAACCAATGACTCCTACCACTTGAAAAATAAGTTTGGAGAATAATTACGTGCCTCTCATGAAAATTTAGAATTTAAAAAACCTCTTTCATGTTTTAAACATTGAAATTGGCATGTGTGGGTTGGAAAAGGGCCCCTTTGGGCTATTTAGCATATCAAAACACTTTTTTATGATTTGAAATTTTAAACTTAGGATATTTTCATACTTTTGAACATATTAAAAGATTCTTTGAGATAATTTAATGACTTTTGAAACCAATTTTATGCTTTTTACCCCCTTTTTTTTACCTTTTTACCCATTTTTTGCATTTTTAGACCATAATTGACCAATTTGACCAACTGTAAAGGGGTAAGGGCTAGATTTTTGAAAGTTTTGAATGATAATGGTAGTAATTTTGCTTTGATGTGAAAAATTACTAATAGGTTCAAAGGATTAAAATCCCATCATCATTCTACACTTAGTTCTTGATAGCATTTAAAGGTACTTAAGATTTCAAAACCTACCTAATCAGGACTTTACATTGCTATTTATGAGCATAAAATCAACATAAATTCAATTCATGCTTTCAATAATTAGGCATATTAATTTCATAATATTGATTTCATGTATATATAAAATAATACCTTATTCCCAACATGTTTGCACTTACTAGCCAACACATGCCTTTAATTCAAAATATTCATTCTAGAAAATTCTTTTCAAGTAAATGAACCATTACCTTATTTATATTATGCTTTCTTTGACATGACACTACATACTTATATTTCATCAAGTTCAACTTTGTTGTTTTTACATAAAATTCCATTTTTTAGGACCAATTAGTGCTTCATAAGGCTACATCAAGGAAATTTCACCCAGGTCATTTATATAACAACCTGAAAGAGGTAATAAAATAAAAACTTAATACATAAGTTGACCCTTATGCACAAATATTCCATGTTTAACCTATGGAAAACATGGTGAACACATATGAATGATTTAGGTAGCTACCTTGAGCAAAGGAGAGAAATGGATTTTTAGCCTATGAGAGACTCCACTTCCAAGCCTATACCTAGTCTAATCATTAAATATATAGTTCTTATCTACTCTCAAACTCATACTTACATCATTTTTACTACTAGAGTAATGATACAAGATTACACCACACAATACAACACTATGCCTTGGCATATTTTAATTAATAGAGATTGATTTTGAGAGTGAAAAATTACATCACAAAAGTAGTTTATGATTATGTTACCACATATTAACATATTAATAACACAAGATCACACTTTTTAATGGAATTTATATGAAATACTCATACAAAAATGTGGAAAACATAAGCAAAATATAAGGTTCACATGGTTGATTACATTCATGTGTCACGAAGGGGTTTACACAACATTTGATAGATTACCTATATGAAGTAACCACATAATTTAGGACACACATTATGATTCAAGTGTTTATTCCAAGGGTATTTTCACATAACAATGCATAAATACATTTATCGGTCATGTACAAAAGTCCCTAAATCTCATTCATCCAGCCGATGACATCAAATATCCATAAGCTTCCCAAAGCTTTCTAACTTGTAAAATCAAGTTAGTCACCTTCACCCCCACTTGTCCCTCTAGGCTTGAGTCATACCCTTGGGCCTCCCAAGGATTCCATACCTAAAGTATCATAGCGCATATTACTTATTCACTTTCAAGTTACATAATGGTTACAATCAACCAACCATATCAACATTTCAACTAGCAAAACCTTCCCAATATTTGCTTATAATTTCACAACTTTTGGACCAAACATTGATCCAAAAGCTCTAGTCACATTAAAAAAATGCATAGTTATAGCTATTCATCTATAGTGAAACATAAATTCAAGAAAGGGCATACAATTACTTTATATGGATACCATAAATTACATCTACATAAAATCAATAATTAATTGTTATTTTACAAGTAATTACCTTTTAAATATCTAGGGTACATAAACAATAATAGTAGTATCTTTTTTATAAGGATTTATAGATATTTTAGCATTACCTTGTAAGGATTTATTTAATTTTATGTACTCATTCTTTAATTATACCACCTTTTAATGGCATAATTGCCATAAAATAGCCTTGATCAATCATGAGTAGCTTAATATATAGAGATATTTTACTCAGCTTAAAGCCATTCATCATAAGAGTGTCATACTAGTTTCATAATTTCAGAATTTGAACTCTTTTCAAAAATTTAAATTAGGATAATTAATTCACTAAAGGATAAGTTATACAGTCATATCATAAGACTAGAAATAGTTATCAAAACCATTCTTTTTAATTCCAATGGTGGAATTTTATCACATAGTATCATATTGACCTACCCATATAGGCAATAAATAATTGAGAGATTGTCTAACTTAATGCAACTAGGCTTGGGAAAGGGCTAACTTCAACCAAGGCCATAGATATTAGTATATTATGGTTAGGGAATATTTAATAGCCCAAAAAGTTCCAAAGTAAATTAGTATCATTTGACATCCTAGTATTACCTATTAGAATAATTCACATTCCACTCATAACTAGTCAACGAATTTTTTATTAGCAATACACAAGTCAGCTTTCAAGTACACCAAACTTTTCTTAATTAAAGAAAAATCTCTTGAAAAAATCTTAGAGCATAGGCTCTGATACCAGATGAAATAGGCCAAAAATAATTCATGAATTACTTATTAGATTGTAAACATAGAATGCATGTATGCCTCCTTACACATTTTGGTGATACATGCAACTTATTTCTCACATACACATATGCATAAACTTATAACCATATGAGGTATACTAAGACTAATTAACCAATTACAACCATAGCTAAAGAACATAATCATATTTCAATAATAATTTCATATTATAAATAGTAATCAATATCAAGAACCAAATTATAATTTTATTCTTGTTTAAGGATAATAATCATTATATTGTTTATTTGAAATAACCCCCATTGATCAAATTTGCAAGGGAGAGTTAACACACCTTGTTTCTAATATAAATATACTATTCAAACTATTAAGCCATGACTTTATGAGATGATTTATAAAATCAATGAAACCATCCAAATGGATATTAATTGTATCATAATCAACATTGTTATGTGAATACATGATAATAACTTCTTACCATGATTTTATCCATTGGGTTACAAATTCACCTTTGATCTTAGGGTTGTTGCATAATAAATTTTGTTGTAATTAAAACTTGTATCCAATAACCAATTTTGATAAATTAAATGAAATGGTATAAGAGAAGTAAGGTCCATGGTTTCATAACTTCACTTGGTAAGTAAATCAACCCCTAAGCCCTTTTTTAACTACATTAAGTAAATGAATCAAAACTAGTTAATGAATCTTCTTACAATCTGTTCATAGGATCCACATTAATATTGTTTGGACTAGCATAAATATTTATATGGTTTTATTTCTGAAGTAAAAGCAAATGGCAGTAATATTTTAGCCAACACAATTCTTTGAGTTATATAATGAAACATTAATAATAAGGCCATAAAGAAGTATGTATATACCACAATCAATTTTCCATTGATTGCACAATGATACGTAAGGGTGTTAGGCTACCACTATATAGTGTAATCCATATTATTAATTCATTATGGTGATTCTATTTGTTATAACCAATAGAGAATGTTAAGAACTAATATGAATTGTTGTTAATTTCAACCATGATGGTAGTGATATGTGTAATAATTGCAATCACTTAAGTAACTACTATAAGAGGGAAAATAGTATTATAAATTGTGCTTGACCAATAACATATCATGGAAGGATACAAATGGAATTATGACAATAAATACCAGTCATAAGGGACTTGCTTCAACCATAATATATAATAAATTTTATCATAATATCACCAAATGTCAAAGAGTAAAGACAAAATGTAGATTTAAGACAACTGCTACATGGTTGTATATGATTTTATTTCACACAATATGATAAAATAAACATTTAGCATAGTTGTAGGTGTGCCTTTACTATGGCCAATTTCATTCAAAGAAAGCATAAAATAATCAAATGAGGATATAATAAGAGTTTTCGTTAGCCTCTTAATGGTTTTATATTTTCTCACATTATTTTTAATGGCATATAATAATTATAAATTAGTTGTAGCTGTTTGTTTCCCCTCAGTACACACATTATATTCATTTAAGATATAAATTGCAAAACAACTTAAATCATCAATTGAATTCAACAACATTATTTATTACTTCATGTGCCATTATAATACTATCAAGAGATGTTAAATTTAATATATTCAAATAAATTCCTCTTAACATGGCTTACCACCTCCTACTATAAAGTAGAAATAAGAACTATATCAATAGTAAATAAAGTAAATGCAATCATTTTTCCAATAGACATTATTATGGGATTTAAAAAATATATTTTAGATAATTATAAATCTCATGTCATAATAATTAAATATATTTTCTCTTAGCATCAACAATGTACAATTCAACACACCAATTGATATCCCAACACTATCAACTTCCTCATGTTACACATTTAACATCATGCTAGCTCCAACATGAATACTAGAAATCCAATGTCACTTTACACAAGAGATATAAAATTAAAAATCAGAAGAGAATATAAAAAATATCATATAATGTGAAAAACCATATTATATTATTAAATTACACCTTTAAGAAAAAAATGTAGTTATCAAAATCATCTACCATAGTACCTCCACCACCATCCAAGAATGAGGAATGTTGGGTGAATATTTTGTCAACCAGCTAACTGGTGAGAAAAATAGTTCTTATCACAATAGCATAGGGAGATTGGTCATCCAAAGTTGCAGGTTTACCACATCCAATGGGGAAAATCTATCCTCTCATTAAGGGGAGGTTCCCTATTAAATATGCAGCACTATATACTATATATAAATAAGCAAAAAATAACACTCAGGGGTAGAATACATCATCCATATCTCTTCTTTTAGAGATGATGTTAACACACAAAGGATAAAAATCCTACTGGAAACATTGAAGGCACTTCTCTTCTTTTAGAAGTGTTCTTACAGGGAACAACAGGATTTTCTTTCAAGTAGTAAAAGTAACTAGTGACAAAAGGGTGCAGTAACCAGTAGGATGAAATAGAACACAAAGTTTCCACCTCAATTGCCCAAAGAGTATAAAACAAAGGATAATGGGGGCATAAAGTCATCCCAAAATCCTCAACACAGAAAGAAAATAAAAACACATGCTAAAAATAATTATGAAAGAACAAAGTCTTCCCATAGTTGGTTTCAGGACACCTCCCTTATTACCTTCACTAATTTTGCTTGTCAAATTAAATAAAAAAGAACACATTTAGAAGATAGACATAAGAATAATCTTCTAAAATGAAAAAATCCAAAATAACACAAAGTCTACAAACAACTTGCTTTCTCATTCAGATAAAATGAAATGAAATTACAATCTAAGCTCAAAGTCTTAGTATTCTTCTTTCAACTGGGTAGAGTTTCTCTCCTATAAAAGTGAAAATTATCCTCTACTAATGAGATAAATTATAATCTTATAGCCAATACACAAGGATTGGCACTTTTTTCCATGGGATGGCCCATGCTACAGTTAATGTCTTCAATGTGCCTTCAATTCTATCTAGAGGGACCATGCTGATAATGCTGCACTACCATAACTATGGTGTGTCCCTTCATCTAATATGTCTCTTCCTTGGTATGGACCATCTGGTCCTTTTCCTAATGTCTACACATCTGTCTAATTTGTATTTACTTTATGGAAGAAAAATAGGCTGCATCCTTAGTTTGGTGCACTCAAAAGTCTACTTAATCCACTGTTTCACCTACTAGAAATAACACTTTTGAAGATATTTCTAGTCCTTTGCATTGATTTTATCTTCCCTGTAGCAATTTGAGTCTTCAAGCTCTCTTTTTAGTCACTCACTTGATTCTTCCTTTAAATTCTGTGCTTTATTTGAATTTCCATGGATATCCCTTTAAATTTGACATCCATGGGACCGTCAATGGTCGCCAGCTGCTTGAACCATGTTGAACCTTGAACCTGTGAACCTGCTAAAAGTACATTGGTTCATTATATCTCTTTTGTTATATCAATTCTTGGTTCAATTGCTTCTTCACTCCTTGGTTGAACCATCCATTGAACCACATGTTTTCTAATTTTTCCTTGACTGAGGCCGCCTTTGAACCTTTGAACCTATAAACCATTGAATTTTGAACTCTTTCAATTCAAGGTTTAATTGGTTCATTCTATGTCTCACTCAATCATTACATCCTTTAACTTTCTAAGATTTGGTTGAACCTTTGAACCTATAAACTCGTTGAACCTTTTGGTTTGATGGTTCAATGGTTTGATCAGTTCATTCAGTTCATCCTTTGAAGCCCCTTTTTTTCTAAGTCTGTGAAGGTTCCTTTTTGCAACTTTGTTCAGCCTTTAGAATGTCTCAAAGGGAAGGTGTCCCTTCAAGCTTTTAAAATGGTCCTTTCTCTATCGTCAAGTGCCCCCTGTAAGGGTACCTATCCTTCAAGATTTTTTGGGTGGACTTCAGGCTTCAACTTCCTCGGTGGGTTCTTACTTCTTCGGTGGGCTTTTGGATTTCAAGCTTTTTATGTTGGGAAAAAAGCCTAAAAGAATTCCTTCAGACAAAATGTCTGAAGGAAAGTTTCTATTACTTATCCATTTGTTCTTTTCCATTTCTTTAGACTTTCTCTTCGAGTGAATTCCTTCGGACAAAAAGTCTGAAGGAATTTTGCCTTAAACATTTTTTTGAGAAAAATCTTCCTGAAAGAATTCTTTTGGTCTCTTTTACCTAGCCATTTTCTCGAGGGATTTCCAACTTTTGTCTACTTTTGCTCACTGTCCTCTATAATGGCACTTGTTCCTTTGGCTTTGGGTCAGCCCCTTGAACCTACCGATTGAACCAACCGATTGAACCAACTTTGGTTCAACAGTTCAATGGTTCAATTGATTCATTCTTTGTTTTTTGGCTAAGTCCTTTTAATATTTTGTACTAAGCACATTGAACCAATTGGTCATTGAACCTGTTGAACCATTAAACCAAAGTGGTTCAAAGTTCAATGGCTCAAGCCTTTGTTCTTTATCATTTGCTGATTGAAATCTTTTGATTGAACCAAGGCGCTGAACCAATCCTGGAAATGACTAAGTGTTAGAAAGTTGTTATTTTGATTGAACTCGCTTACACAAGCCTTTTAACCTATTGAACCTATTAATCCCTTTACTGAGAAATCTTGAAAAATGAGGAATTTGAAAGCTTAGAACAAATTTTGAGAAGGTAAGAGATAAATTTTAGTCTGTGTAGGGCCAAAATAGTCTGTAGGTTATCCCAAAAATGAGAGACATTTTTCAAGGACAATAGCTGGCTCTAGTTGGGGAACTACCTTCAGTTGGAAACTTGAAACAGAGCTGAGGGGAGTAGAAACTAGAATCTCTAGTGCCTTGATGTGTGCCATTGGGCTATGGAGTCACGCTACCCAAAAAAAAGGCTCCAAAAGATGAAAACAAAAGAACAAAATAGAAACAAAAGACTATATAAATATACATATGTATAGAGGAACTCATCTGATACTTCAAGAGTTGAAGTGCTTCAAATGTTTCCCATTGTGAGGTAGAGAAAAGAGAGTGTCATCTTGATACTTCAATAGGAAACTATTTTTACCATTGAGCTAATGAATGGTAAAAGGGCCCCTCCATAGGGAATCAAACTTTTCATGCATCCCTTTGGTTCTCTTCTCTTGTCCCACAGTAGGACTTGATCTCCAATATAGAAATCATGATTCTTTACTTTTTGGTCAAAGAGCTTCTTCACCAAACCTTGATGGGTGGCAATTTGATCCACCACTACATTTCTCTTCTCTTCTAGCTCAGTCAGGCACATGATCCTCTTATCCAAGGCACTTTCATATGTTTGATCTTCAATTACTTTAGCCAATTTTAGTGCTAGTAACTCCAAGGTAATTGGTATTTCAGCATTGACTCCATAAAGAAGTTGGAAAGGCAACATACCGATTGCTCTCTTTGGTGTAATTCTATCTGCCCATAGATCATCAACCAATGCCTTATGCCAACTCCTTTGGTTGTCATCCACCAATTTCTTGATGATAATCATCAAGTTCTTATTGATTGATTCATCCTATCCATTCCCTTGTGGAAAGTAATCAAAAGAGTGGGAGAGTGTGATTCTGTAGTGAAAAAAAAATTGAGTAATCTCCTAGGAAGTGAAACAAGTTGCATTATCAATGATAATTTTAGCTGGGACCCCAAACCTAGAAATGATGTTCTCTTTGAGGAAATTGCATACTACTTGTGAAGTAGCATGTTTGGTTGGAACTACTTCCACCCATTTGGTGAAATAGTCTATTTCCATTAGGACATAGTCATGTCCAGCACTTGTTGATGGGTTTACAACTTTAATAAAATCAATTCCCCATTGATAGAATGGCTCCTTTATGATCACTAGTTTGAGGGGTAGGGCAGCTAACTTGGGCCTTCCAATAAACTATTGGTACAGTTCACATCCCCTAACCCACTTGTATGCATCTTGAAAGAGAGTTGTTTAATATTACTTGGCTCGTAGGATCTTATGGGTAGTCATAGGGGCAAAAAAATGTCCTCCATAGGCTGAATTATGGAAGGACTTCAAAAGTCAGCTTTGTTGCTCCTTGTCCACACATCGAAGGAATGTTCCATCAAGGCTCCTCTTGTATAGGCCTGTCTCAAAGGACAAAATTAGTAGCTTTCAGCTTGATGGTTCTCCTTTATTTATAAGATAGGTAAGCAAGACACTCACCATAAGTAAGGAAATGAGTAATACCTGAATACCACTCATTCATGGTGGAGACAAAGAGAACTATTGGTGTGTCATCCACTTCTGGTTCTTCATGCTCTATTCCTCTTGGCTTATTATCAGTAATTAGTTGGCATATCCCCTTTCCACACACCAGCTTTGTTGGCTTGATGATCAGATCAAACTTCTAGATCTTTGTAACCCAATTGCCTCTTTTCATTCCAAACTCCTGCTAAGTCAGTATGGATTTGACCGTGGTATCAGGAACCAATGTAGTTGTGTGTGTATTCAAGATGTAGAAGCGTAAATGCTTCACCACCTTCACCACTGCATAAGCATGTTTCTCCATGTTCAATTACTTTAGCTCATGAGCTTTGAGAGGATAGATCATGAAGGAAATGGGGGATTCCATACCTTCTTTATTCTATTGAACCATAATTACTGAAAGCGTATGTTCAGAAGCATAGCTGTAAATGGTGAACTCTTTGTTATATTCTAGATAAGCCAGAATTGGAGAATGTGCAATGGTAGTCTTGATATCCTCAAATCCTGACTTACCTTCTTCAGTCCAGCTAAAGGTGGCTTTTCCCTTCATCATGTATACAATGTGCCTAGTCTTCTCAACAAACTCAGGGATGAACTTCTATAATAAATTCACCTTTCCAAAGAAAGAGTGAATAATAGTCTTACTAGTGGGCAAGGTAAGCTCTTGGATAGACTTGACTCTATCTAAGTCAATATTTATGCCTCCTTTGGACATAATGTGTCTGAGAAATTTCCCCTCTATTACTCCAAAAATTGACTTTTTGGGGTTTAAGGAAATGCCATTCTAGCGGTAGCGCTCCAACACTTGTTGCAAATGGTGCACATGATCTGGGTGATGCTTAGAGAAGACAGTCAAGTCATCAAGATAAACTATAATGAAATTACCCATCTCATCCTTGAAGGCAAGGTCCATTGCTCTTTAGAAGGTGGCGCCAGCATTTGTCAAGCCAAAAGGCATCCTTTTATATGCAAATGTGCCCCAAGGTGTGGTGAAAGTGGTTTTATGCTAGTCTGCTTCACCAACTTCGACTTGATTATATCTTAAGAAGCCATCTAACATTGATAACATCTCCAAGCCTATCACTATCTACAACACTTGATCCATGATTGGCAAAGGATAATTATCTTTCAAGGATGCTTGATTCAAATTTCTAAAATCCACACAAAGGTGAATTTCACCATTCTTCTTTCTTATAGGCACTATATTGGCAATCCATGTGGAATGATGGATTAGAAAGATTATCCTGGCATTTAGCATTTTTTGTATTTCAAATAGAATGTTACCTGATATTTTTGGATTATAATGCCTAGAATTTTGCCTATAAGGTGTTGAATCAGCCTTGAGAGGAATGTCATGTCAAATTTCATCAGGCCTGAGTGACTTCAGGTCATCATAGGAATATGTCAAGACATCCCTGTACTAGTTGAGTAACTTTTTGAACTTGAACCTCTCCTCAGGAGTACAACATTTCCCAATGTTCACCATCTTGGGGTCTTTCTTGGTTCCCAGATTTACTTGATCAAACTCCTGAGATGAGCTTGAATCTATTAGCTATTATTGATGAATTTATCATGCTTATCAAATAGCTTCTCAAGGGAAACCAGGTCTTTGGGAATATTATTCCCTTTGAGTTGCAAGAACTTCTCACCTATGTCCACATTTGATTCAAGAGCTAATTCACACTTTTGAGGTTCATTGCCTTCAAAATGCAGCTGTTCAAATCTATCTTTTTTCTCCAAGAAGGCAATGATTTGGTTGTCATTGTTAAATACCTACCAATGACTAGCATTATCAAGTACACTTGGCTAAAAGACTAGCTTAATCATGTACTTGTCTCTTTTGAAATCTAGGTGGGGAACCAAGAGAGTAGCTAAAATAGCTAGTGCATTTGCCTGATCATTTAATTCTCTGAGAACTATAGAGATGCTAAAAGCATCAAAGTCTTCAAGCTGGTCTTAGACTAGATTACGGTAATGATGCAATATTTCATTCTTGGTTTGACACAGGTTCCTCACTTGATAAACCACTAGTTCGGCATCTCCTTTAGCATGAAGAAGCTTGATGCCTTTGTCTTGAGTAGCTCTCAATCCAACCAACAGAGACTCATATTCAGTTGTGTTATTCATGTTACTGAATTACAATTTATAAGATGAGGGAAAAATATCTCCTTGAGGAGATATTAACACAACACCAACTCCTGAACTAGTGGAGGAGCAGCTGCCATCAAATTCAAGAATCCATACCTCTTTTGATATTGATTTTATTTTGGATTCTTCTTCATTTAGGGGTTGAGATACTTTCACACTTGCCTTATGCTCAGCCAATTCCTCCACTATTCTAGCTAAATGCATTTCTAGGTTGTCACTTGTAGGAGCTTCATCATATGTCTCATGAACTCCATATGTGGTCATAAATTAGTTACCCATGCTTGAAGACTCAAAGATAATTTGAGCTTTAGGTGTTGAGGTCTAGGTAACCACATATTTCACTTCCTTCTCAAGGAGAAACCTCTTCATAACACCTTTGATTGGAATCCTCACCTCTGATAAATCCATGCTCAATTCACCACCAACATATTGACATAAATTCTGCCCAAGAAGGATGCCATATGATGCTGGGATGTCAGCTACCAAGATAGTCATCTTGATTCTTTTGTCTGGGAATGCTGCAAACTCAAATTGGGCATCTTTAATTTGTCTTAGTAAAGGTACTTGCTTGTTCTCCATGGAGAAACATCTACCAAAAGTCTTGGTCAATGTGAGCCACTTTAGCAGGCATGACATTATCTAAAGCTCTAGAATCAATGATGCAATTATTCAAATGATGTCCATTTATCAACAATGAGACATAAAAAGGTTTAGTCCTGCCAGGAGTAGTAGGGGGAGCAATGACAAGGTTGTTCCTAGTGGATGCATTCCTGGGGGGATCATGTGTCACTTTGGGAATTGCTTGTTCAATAGGGACATTCTAGTTTCTAACACATTGAACCAGTCTATCTAATTGCTTAGGATGGGACTTTAGAAATTCAAATTCAGACATTTGAATTTTAGTTTTCTTTATATGGTCAAAGATATCAAATGTCTAGAACGAGCTAGGAACAGAGGATGAGAGTTCATCCTTTTGATTTTTGAAAGGGGGAGGATTGGACTGCGAATCTGAAGTAGGTGTAGGGGCATTTGGGGTACTTACCTTTCTCATAACCACTGAGTCTTGTGGCTAGAAAGGAAGAGTGGATCCCTTCTTAGTAATTGAAACTACTAGTGGAGGTCGCTCCTATAATTTCTCCTTATTAGCTTGGTGAGTTGATTGATTCTTAGATCAAGTGAATAAAACATATGACCCCTAAGCTGCATTGCCTTCACTTCTAGGTTCATCTTGATAGTTTGGGAAACAAGTATGGGAGTTGCCAGCTAATTCTTCTTCATCCTCAATAAAGAGATTAGTGTCATCTTTAGGATTCAACTCAGGCTGGAATGATAAATCTGATTTAGCTTTAAGATATCCAACTGCTAAGTTGTTTAGAGGTGCTTCAAGGGCAAAGTTCCTCTATGGAGGAGGAAGGTGATTTTGTTGTCCTTGATTCCTAGTAGCATTGCCTTGGTACACCTAATTTTGAATTGTCCTCCTAGGTATATCTCTATATGCAGGAGTAGATGACATCCCTTGCACCATTTGCTATATGATAGCTAGCATTTCATTTGCTAGCTTTTGTACCATTAGGTCAGTGGTGATTATAGGTGAGTATTCAAAAGATGAAGAGGATTTACCTTTATTAGGGTCTCTCATTATCTTTCCTACCAAGATAAGGTCATCTTCTATCTCAGTAGCCAGGTCTTGAGCAATAGCAAGGTCTATGTGTCTATCTTATCTCAACAAAATACTCACTTCAGGTAACTGTGAGTTGATGAAGAAACACTTGAGATTCTAAGGTATTGGCTAGGTGACCATGGGAATCCTATGCCTTTGCTTGTCAAACATGGAAATGAAGTCCCTCATAGGTTCATGGGGCTCCTTCTTCATCTATTTGAGATGGGCTAGCAAGGCATGCACATCTTCTACAGGCTTGAATCTAGCTTCAAATTTGTCTTTAAGTGTATCCTAGTCAGTCATTGATCCAGCCTATAGGTGGTAGAACTAGTCTGCAATAGTGCCTTATAGTGTCTCCACAAATAGCCTGACCGCTATGTCTTCAAATTCCACCACTATTACACCATAGGATATGCTGAAAGAAAAAAATATGTTCATCAGGGTGAAATTTCCCATCACCAAAAAATTTAGGAAAATTCTTCCTTGAATTGTGTGGGAGCTCATGCAGAGGTGGAGTTAAATTCAATGGATCGAAAGAGTTACCCCAGGGGCCTTGATCCATGATTTGATAATGTAAAAGTGGGATCACTAATCTAGGTGGAGTGTGGATAGGCAAAGCTTAGCTAGTAGTAGAAAAAGAAGTTTTGCATTGTGTTTGTGGCCTGGTAGGGCTAGGCGGAAGACTCCTAGTTCATCAAAGGCGAGGTTGTGGAGGAAAGAACTCAAAATTACTCTATTACACCAAATCAAAAGTAGGAACAATAAAACCTTAGGGTTTATAGCTTTTGGTATAATGTGGAGTTGCTATATTGTAGAACAATAATGGAAAAGAGTAGGATTTGCTTCATCTTGAAGTTTGAGACTTCAAACTATGTGCTCTTCCCTAGCGGAGTCACCTAAAAATATTGGGTGAAAATTTTGTCAACCAGCTAATTGGTGAGCAAAATAGTTCTTATCACCATAACATAGGGAGATTGGTCATCCAAAGTTGTAGGTTTACCAAATCCAATGGGGACAAATCTCTCCTCTCATCAAGGGGAGGTTCCCTATTAAATATGCAGCGCTATATACTATATATAAATAAGCAAAAAATAACACTCAGAGGTAGAATACAATATCCATCTCTCTTCTTTTAGAGATGATGTTAACACACAAAGGAGAAAATTCCTATTGGAAACACTGAAGGCACTTCTCTTCTTTCAAAAGTGTTCTTGCAAGGAACAACAAGATTTTCTTTCAAGTAGTAAAAGTAACTGGTGACAAAAGGGCACAATAACCAGTAGGATGAAACAAAACACAAAGTTTCCACCTCAACTACCCAAAGAGTGTAACACAAAGGATAATAGTGGCACAAAGTCATCCCATAATCCTTGACATAGAAAGAAAAGAAAAAGACATGCTAAAAATAATTGAGAAAGCACAAAATCTCCCCACAGTTGGTTTTAAGACACCTCCCTTATTACCTTCACTAATTCTGCTTGTCAAATTAAATAAAAAAGAACACATTTAGAAGATAGACATAAGAATAATATCCTAAAATGATACAAGCCAAAATAACACAAAGTCTACAAATAACTTACTTTCTCATTCAGATAAAATGAAATGAAATTACAATCTAAGCTCAAAGTCTCAATATTCTTCTTTCAACTGGGTAGAGTTTCACTCCTGTAAAAGTGAAAAGTCTCCTCTACTAATGAGAGAAATTACAATCTTATAAAAACTATGCAAGGATTGGCATTTTTTTCCATGAAATGGCCCATGTTATAGTCAATGTCTTTAATGCACCTTCAGTTCTGTCTGGAGGGACCATGTTGAGAATAGTGCACTACCATAACTATGGCGTGTCCCTTCATCTAATATATCTCTTCTTTGGTATGGACTGTCTAGTCCTTTTCCTGATGTCTGCATAGCTATCTAATTTGTCTTTACTTCATGGAATAAAAATAGGCCACGTCCTTGGTTTGGTGAGCTCAGAAGTCTACTTGATCCACTATTTCACCTATTGAAAATAACTCTTTTGAAGATATTTTTGGTCCTTTGCATTGATTTTCTCTTCCCTATAGCAATTTGAGTCTTCAGGCTCTCTTTTCAATTATTCACTTGATTCTTCCTTTAAATTCTACACTTTATTTGAATTTCCATGGATATCTATTTAAATTTGACGTCTACAGAACCATCAATGGTCGCCAATTACTTGAACCATGTTGAACCTTGAACCCATCAACCTAATGAAAGTACATTGGTTCATTAGTTCATTCTATCTCTTTTGTTCTATCGCTTCTTCATTTAATTAATTCTTCACTCCTTGGTTGAACCATCTGTTAAACCACCTGTTTGCTACTTTTTCCTTGACTGAGGCCACCTTTGAACCTATGAACCTATGAACCATTGAACTTTGAAATCTTTCGGTTTAAGGTTCAATCGGTTCATTGGTTCATTCTATGTCTCACTCAATCATTACTTCCTTTATCTTTCTAAGCTTTGGTTGAACCTTTGAACTTGTGAACTTGTTGAACCTTTTGGTTTGATGGTTCAACGGTTTGATCGGTTCATTCAGTTCATCCTTTGAAGCCCTTTTTTTTCTAAGTCTGTGAAGGTTCCTTTCTACATCTTTATTCAAACTTTGGAATGTCTCAAAGGCAAGGTGTCCCTTCAAGCTTTTAAAATGGTCCTTTCTCTATCATCAAGTGCCCCCTATAAGGGTACCTATCCTTTGGGATTTTTTGGGTGGACTTCAGGCTTCAACTTCCCAGGCGGGTTCTAACTTCTTCGGCAGGCTTTTGGCTTTCGAGCTTTTCCCATCGAGAAAAAAGCCCAAAAGAATTCCTTCAGAAAAAATATATAAAAGAAAGTTTCTATTACTCTTCCATTTGTTCTTTTCCATTTCTTTAGACTTTCTCTCCGAGTGAATTCCTTCAAACAAAAAGTCCGAAGGAATTTTGCCTTAAACATTTTTTGAGAAAAATCTTCCGGAAAGAATTCTTTTGGTCTCTTTTACTTAGCCATTTTCCCAAGGGATTTCTAACTTTTGTCCACTTTTTCTCACTACCCTCCACAAGGGAACTTTTTCCTTTGGCTTTGGGGTAGCCCCTTGAACCTACCGATTGAACCAACTTTGGTTCAATGGTTCAATGGTTCAATTGATTCATTCTTTGTTATTTGGCTAAGTCTTTTTAATATTTTGCACCAAGTGCATTGAACCAATTGGTCATTGAACCCATTGAACCATTGAACCAAAGTGGTTCAAAGTTCAATGGTTCAAGCCTTTGTTCTTTATAATTTACCGATTGAAATCTTTTGATTGAACCAAGGTGTTGAACCAATCCTTGAAATGACTAAGTGTTAAAAACTTGTTATTTTGATTTAACTCACCTATAGAAGCCTTTTAACCTATTGACCTATTAATCCCTTTACTGAGAAAGCTTGAAAAATGAGGAATTTGAAAGCTTAGAATAATTTTTGAGAAGGGAAGAGAGAAATTTTGGTCTGTGCAGGACCAAAATAGTTCGTAGGTTGTCCCAAAAATGAGTGACATTTTTTGGGGATAACAAGGTACACATAATCAAAATGAATCCAAATCCACATTTCTAGTGATATGAGCCCAACATATAGTGGCCCTAACCAGCCCATCCATAAAATGGACATTAGATTCAAAAATAGAGTAAGCAATGAGGTTAATATCTCAACAAGTATTCTAAACCATTGACTCGACTCACCACAATTAACAACCAAGAAATAAATTTAATAGTAGTCACAACCCACATGATCACCAAATTAATGCTAAGAAATTAAAAGGACCTTGCATAATTAAAAATAGCCTTTTTAAATTAGTGTGATGCTTATGGAATAAAATTTGTGGTAGATACTAATCTATAAGTTTTCAAAATGGCATACTTAGAACCACAAAATATGGTTCAACTTAGTGAAAGGGTTATTTTTATCTAGTAGAAAATGATTATAATGAATATAGATCATCAATATAAATATTTTAGGATTTAAGAAGTTCTAGATTAAAATATAAAATAAACAAATCATCTAATCACCAATGAGTGCTTGGATGATTCATTAGCCAATAAATAACATCAAGGATAGATTTACATAATGAATTAAATAAATAATCGACTAGATCAAATTATTATATTAAATAAAATGGAAACCAAAATCTAAAAATAGTTTAAGTAATCATATTAGAATGTTTTCAATGATTTCATGAAGGTGTCTTGGTGAGTGGATGAAGTGCCTTGATAGCCTAAGTGATAATGACAAAGTGTGCAATGTGCTTGTCCTAGTATGCTTGGTTGATCTTCAATTTTGGAATGATTAGATATGTTTAGGGATGATTATGGAGTATTTAGCATGTGAAAAATTTCCCTAATATTTTTTATAAGCTTTGATTTCTTGTGTGCATAAGTGAAATTCATCTGGTAGTCTATAGTTTTTCATCTAGACACTTTGGGTCCAAAGTTGGAAAATTTAGGTAGGCAGTTTAATGATATCATCATTACCACATATGGATGAGTTAGGGGGAATTGGTCATATAGTTTTGATCAAATTATTTTTTAGTTATTATGCATAAAAACTTATGTCATGTTCCTAAACATAATCAAATCTATGTGAGTGCAAAGTTGGGATCTTAGGTAGTTTGACATTGTTTTCCCATACTTAGCCAAATTTACATGAGGCAAGAAAGAGCTGAGTAAGTAGTTTGATGATGTTATATATCACATATGTGGGTTTTTTATAATAATATGATCATATATGTTTGTTTATTTTTGAGCCTAATTTATTTTCACTTAATTTTAGATCATGTAACAAGGAACGTTAAAATATATGCATGTGTAAAGTTGGCCTTCCAGGTAATTCTTAAAATTGTTAGCTCTATGGAAAAAAAATTCTAAGTAGATTAATGGCATTATATCTCACACATGTGAAGGTTTTATGAGTAGTTTGACACATTATTAGATTATCTTATGTGTGGAGATCATATAGTCTAAATTTTAGAACATGTGAGTGAGAGAGGTAAACATTATTAAGGTTCAAAGTTGGCTTCTTAGATAGATTGCAATGGTTCCCATAGTAAATTTTTTACAAGGTAAAGTTCAAACATCATTGATGGATCACATTTCTCCAAGATGTTAGGAAGTAGGGATATGATGCCAAGTGTTTAATTTTTAATGTTATACAGAGATAAATATCAAGATTCTTATAAGGATGAACGGTGAGTAAGTGATCATATAGATAGAGATTAATGGTGAGATTTAAAGTCAAGATGTAAAAATGGTAGTTGTTTAGAATTGTTAAAGACCAAGATATGTACAAAATATTGATGGAGTGCATTGAGTAAAAGTTTTCAGAGTGCATGAGATGAGGTCAACATGTTAAAGGTTTAATGTTTGACATTGGTAAACTATGTGCTAAAGGTAGAGCTTCATGCAATAAGATTGATGGTTCATGTTCAATTTGAGTAGAAATGTCTCAGGGTGATATCATGGTGTTCGAGGTTTAATTGTGACTATTTGCATTTGAATGTTTTAATTTAACAAAGTAAAAACTAGTGCCTTATATTTTGGCCATATCTTTTGATCTATGTAGAATTTGCTCATGGTGTAAAAAGTGAATTCATAGAGAAATCCAAGACAAATATATAAATATGAATTTATATGTCTAATTCTGTATACAATTCAAATATATTGAGGTTTAAAGTTGACTATTTGGTCATACAAGTTTTACAAGTAACCTGAAAAGGGTATTTGAGCTCGTTCTGATGATGTTTCGATATTGCATGATGAATTAACTATTTGGGAGTGTTTTAGGCTCTAAGAGGATGATCTATGTGAATTATTAAGTATTAAGCAATTGTATCCAGTATGAACAAAGGATTAAAATCTGATTGTGTGTTTGTTGATGACGACTATGTGAACAAAATATTGTTTGAGTAATTTATGCTTTAGCATAAGGGTATTGTGTTGGTTGTTGGAACTTAAGGAGGACCTATTAATAATTTATAATGGGTCCATGCATTTATAAAGTGTTTCTATTTTTCTTAGTTTTTTCGAAGAAGTGTCAAAGACTTGAATGAGTCTCCATATGACCTAAAACAGACTTAGGCCTATTTGAAAGAGGATTTTACTTAAGTGTGACCCATGTGAGATGCCTTAAGGCTGAAGACATGTATTATGGATAACAAGGGAAGATTGGGGACTTTATAATTCATGAGTGATCTATATATAGTGAAACCAAATGTGTTGGTTTATAGACTTGTGAGAATATGTGTGAGAAGACTTGTGTGTGAGATGAGTGCAAGGTATATGTGAGAGTTATGGAGTGAAGGAGATGTAGAGATCCTAGTTGATGAGTTAATTAGTAAATTAGTTTTATGATTATGTGTATCACCTATAGGTAATATTTATAATGTAAAAATAGTGATCTTACAGTTTGAGGATATGTGAAGAGGTTTGAGTGTGCATATGAGGATAGTTTGACTAAAGAAGGAGAGAGAGATTATGACATGCCTACGTGAGAGACCTTTATGAGATAGAGATACATCATAAAGTTTTGAAGACATTATTTCTAAGGTTGAGGTGTTCACATCAAAGGACATTCTAATGGACTTTATCTTCCTTAGGGGTAGTTTCTCCTTGTGAAATAGGTGTTTCACTAAAGGCCTTTGGTCAAGATGACATGATCAAGGTTTGTTGGTCTAAAGAAGTTTACCGGTTTCTTATTTTTAATTTCTTATAAGATAATTTGTCTATTTGTTATAGGCTTGAGAGTGGTTTTTATTCCCCATGAGGATTTCCCACAGGAACTATGTGTTATGTGTTTGATCTTGTGTATTCATTAAATGAATGAGATATCTTATTAATATTGCTTGATCAGGTTGATATATATATATATATATATATATATATATATATATATATATATATATATATATGTATGTATGTATGTATGTATATATTTTTTAAATAGTTTGAAAGGGTTGTAATTGAGATTGAAATATATGGGCTCACTAATTCAACCCCCCCAGTGATTGTACATCTAAAAATTGGTATTAGATGGATTTAATTATGCATTTTGGAGTGCAAGGATGAGTACATATATTATGTCCCTAGGGTTTGATGTATGACAATCTATTGTGGATGGTTATGTTGTTCCTACTACTCCATTTAGTTCTGTAGATAAGAATTTGTTTAAGAATAATTCTAAGGCAATGAATGCCATCACTTATGGTCTTATAGAGACTGATTTCACCAAGGTAATATATTTTAAATATACTAAAAAGATATGGGAAAAATGTAGATCATTTATGAAGGAGATTCAAAGGTCAAGCTTTCTAAGTTGTAGACTTGTAGATGGCAATTTTAAAGTCTCAAGATGAAGGAAGAAGATTTTTTGACATCCTTTTTGTAGAGATTTGATGAGATTATGAACATCATCAAAGGTCTTAAAGAGAACCTTAAAGAGGATACTATTGTTAAAAAGGTATTAAGGTCTCTATACCCTAATTTTGATCCAAAAATTCATGATATAGAAGAAAGTCATGATCTTACTTAGTTGAAGATGGATCAATTACATGGAACCCTTACTACCTATAAGATGAGGAAGAATGATGATATACCACCAAAAAAAGAAGTAGAATTCAAGATAGATATGAAGCCAAAGAAGAATTTCAAAGGTAAGAAACCCAAAGAGGATGAAATTTATGATATAGATGAGGATACACTAATTGCTTTGATTTCAAGGAAATTGAGAATAGGTTTAGGCAAGTATAAAGGTAAGTTACTCCTCAAATGCTTCAATCGTGGTGAGATAGGACATTTTTCTAATAATTTAGCTCACAATTATAATAAGGATGATGATGAAGAGCATGATAAAGGTCATGATGATGTAAAGAGATAATTCAGGTTTGATAAAATAAAAAAGGGATTCAAAAGGTTTGACACAAGAAAAAAAATTTCAAGGACAAGAATAGTCTATACACCAAATAAGATTGCAACTCATAAGATGAGAATGAAGTCAATGACTCAAAATATGATCATGAATATGATGGTCCTACTAAAGATGAATACCTATTCATAGTTGATAAAGGTAGTTAATAACATCCAAAGGAGTCTACTTGGATTGATTTAAATGATGATGAAGATGAGGTGGATTGTGAGACTAAATTAATGAATACTCTTGAAGAACTAAAGATTGAGAAGAATATTAATAATAAGATGATATATAAAATAAAATAATATGAGGAATAATTTATTGTGTATGAGGTAATAATAAATTAATACACCAAGAAGCATGAAGATATAGTCAAGCATCTTAGTTGTCAATTGGAAGTCATGCCTACAATCTTGAAAGCTAAAGAAGATGAATGTTCAAGTTATGTAATTAAAAATGAGTATTTGAGATATAATTTAGATAAGACATATACTAAGGTGAAGTCATTTGTGATATTTGAAAAGAGCTCAAGTAATCTAGACAATATTTTAAATAATCAAAATCATGTAAGTCATATAATTGGTCTTGGATATAAAGAAGAACCAGAGAATGCAACTCAAGACAAGATGAAGAATAATGTGAAAAAGAAAAATATGACTTTGAAAACAAATCTTTAGACAAGGAATGAAGGTGTTGGTAGAATGAAGATAAGTTAGATTAGACAACCGAATTCCATGAGGTATGCAAATTTCAATGGTTAATTTTATACTTGTAATCAATTTGGGCATAGAGATAGATAATGTAGGAGACCTTTTAAGAATGAGTTTACATAGGAATATGATGGGGGTCATCCGTAAAATGTGTGAGAAAGTTTAAGTGATTCAATTGTCATAATGAAGGATTCTTTGCTAAGCATTGTCCAAAGAAGAAAGGCAAGATAAATCTTCTTAAAAAAGGGTAGTTTGTTCAAGTTGTCATGAAATTGGGAAAATTGATATTTTTTATCTTAACAAAGTAAGATAAGTTAAGTTTCCATTGAGTATGGTTTTCTACAACTATGAAAAAAGAGGTCATGTTGCTAGATTCTACAATAAAAGGCCATTATGTTAGAATAGATTCAATCAGGATCCTCAAGTATAAGGAAGAAGGCAAGTTAACTCATGGAAGCCAAAGGTGGTAAGTATGAGCCATGATGAGTATGAAGGTCAATGCAATTTGTTTTCTATGGTGGATAATGTTATATAATTTGAAGAGTGACAATAACTCTCATTATCTGCTCATGTTGAGAATGAAGAGATCAAGCTCAAGGAGAAGACCAAGGTGTTGGTTGAGGCTAGTTATGAAGTGAGTATGGATCTAGGTGAACATTTTTTTGTTTTATAGAAAGAATCATACAAAGAACATCAATTGATATTACTTAGTGATGAGGTTACAATCTAAAAGGAAGATTCTATAGATGAAAAGGTATGTCATGAATCTATGTTGTCTCCATGTATTATCAATTTAATTATAGAAAATAAGGAGAATGTTGTAGTGGATGAGCATGTTAATTCTCTTATGCCTAAGAAGAAGAATAAAACTATAAGTATCAGATGACCAAGTAGGAGGAGGAATATGAGGAGTTGTGGGTAACTCTTGGTTTCACATTGTTCTAGGACATTGTGAAATAGGGTGTCTTTACCTATGATTCTTAGGATACATATTTATTATGGGTAAGAAATTTTGTGTGCTCAAAATCTTAATTATAATTTATATTTTGGTCTTATAAGGTCATTAGTTAAGGGGGAGCAATAAGTTCATGTGTTTTCTCTAGAGGTTTGTGAAGGAGATGTAGTACAAGGTTAAAATGGGTGGTTCCAGATGGATTAATGAGATTGATTAAATGTCAAGAAGATTTTGGTGATAAAAAAGGTCTATTAAATTATTTTTGATATGCTTGAGGTGTTTTTGTGATCTGAAGGTATGTTGAAGTCAAATTGTTGATTTTTGTTTGATCTCAGGTTTCTTAGTTTGTGCTTAAGGGAAAAGAGGCCTAAAAATGGGTTGTAGGATGTATGGGTTACCAAAGGTGTGGAATATAAAATATTAGTGTATAAGTGTGTGATGGGTCATCATATTTTAGTACTTTTTGTGTGTTTTATCATCATTAATTGCAGTACTTGGTTGAAGAAAGTGTTGGCATGAAGTAAGAGGTTGTTACCAAGATAAGAAGAGGTAGGCTTAAGGTAAGGAGAAGTTTGTATCATATTGATAACATGGTACTCTCTTGTTTATGGTATTTTTAGGTCCTCAAGATTAGATTGTACCCACTTTGTCATTGTGTCAAAGGGGGAAAAGTTCCTATTTTGAGAATGGTAGAAGAGATAAAAGAAAGGTGACTTGTATGTTGTTGTATGATGGTTGTTTACATCAATTAAAAGGGGGGATATTATTAGAGATTTTTTAATGATGTAATGGTGATGTCATGAAGGTTTCTTGGTGAGTGGATGAAGTGTCTTGATATCTTAAGTGAAAATGACAAAGTGTGCAATGTGTTTGTCCTAGTATGCTTGAAGTTTACTGGGTTGATCTTTAGTTTTGACATGATTAGAGATGTTAAATGATGAGTATGGAGTATTGAACATGCGCAAAAGGTCAATAACATGTTTTCTAAGCTTTGATTGATTCTTTGCATTAGTGAAATTCATTTGGTAGTCCATAATTTTTCATCTAGACATTTTGGGTCCAAAGGCAAACAAATTGAGTAGGTAGTTTGATGACATCACCATTACCACATATGGATGAGTTAGGGGGAGTTTGTCATATGGTTGTGATCACATTATTCCATATTTTCTATGTGATAAATATTAAGTCATGCACCTAAATGCAATCAAATATATTTGGGTGTAAAGTTGGGCTCTTAAGTAGTTTGACATTGTTTTCCCATACTTAGCCAAAATTGCATGAGGTAAGAAAGAGTTGAGTAAGTAGTTTGGTGATGGAATATCTCACATGTGAGTTTATTTAAAAATAATATGATCATATGGGTTTTTCCAGCTTTGACCCTAATTTTTTTTTCACTAAATTTTAGATCATGCATCAAAGTGCATCAAAAGATATGCATGTGTAAAGTTAGTCTCTCAAGTAATTCTTGACATTATTGGATCTGCGGTATAAAAATCCAAGTGAGAAAATTAATGGAATTATATCTCACATGTGATGGTTTGAATATCAATTTGGAATATGGTTGGATTATTCAATGTGAGGAGATCATATGGTCTAAATTTGAGAACATATGTGTGAGTGAGGTAAAAGTTATTAAGGTTCAAATTTGGCTTCATAGATAAATTTTAATGGTTCCCATAGTCAATTTTTCACATGTTTGAAAATAATAGATGGAGTACATTTATCAAATATTTCAAGAAGTAGTGAGATGGTGCCAAGTGTTCAATGTTTAACATTATGTAGAGATAAAGATTGAGCTTATACGAAGGATCAACAATGAGTGGGTGATCATACAGATAGAGATAAATGGTGCACTTTAAATTCAAGAGGTCAAACTAAATTTTTTTTAGCATTTTTAAAGACTAAAATATGTACATATTATTGATGGAGCATTTTGATTCAAATTTTCCAAAGTGCACAAGATGAGGTCAACATGTTCAAGGTTAAATGTTTGGCATTAGTGCACTATGTTTTAAAGGTTGAGATTTATACAATATTATCAACGGTGCTTGTTTAATCTAAGAAATAAGGACTAAATATGATATCATGGTGTTCAAGGTTTAACTATGACTGTTTATATTTGAAAATTTGAATTTAACATAGGAAAAACTAGTACTTTGTATTTTGGCCATATCTTTCGATTTATGCAAAATTTGCTCATAGTGTAAAAAGATAATTTGTAAAGGAGTCCAAGACACATCTATTAATATTAATTTTAAGGTATAATTGTGTGTTAATTAAAATATATTAAGGTTAAAAGTTGACTATGTGTTTGTGCCTGTTATACAAGTAACCTGAGAAGGGTATTTGAGCACGTTCTAATGTTATTTTCATATATCATGATGAATTAGCTATTTCGGAGTGTTTTAGACTCCATGAGGATGATATGTGTGCATTATGAAGGATTGAAAAATATTATGTAGTATGAACAAAGGATTAAAAGGTGACTATGCATTCATTCCTGATGTTTATTTGCATAAAATGTTTTTTGAGCAATT
>JARHVA010003628.1:1707500-1807500 GCA_037957365.1 Torreya grandis | reverse complement strand
AGAACCTAAACAAATTTTACCCAAAATAGGATAGGGTCAACCCAGTCAACATAGTAAAATAAATAGTTGAAAGGGGATTAAGACTAGGAAAAGGGTGACAAAAGGTATAAAATTACTGAGGAGTGTGTAATAGAGAAGAATAAGATTAGGGATATGGTTTTCAAGAAACAAGTGTATAGATAATAAGCGAAAAAAGGGATAATAATCCTAAAAAGCACCAATGGTCTTCCCACCCCTTTCCCAGTGCACCCTTTAAGGTGTGCACTTAGAGAGATTGAGACTCGATGGGTTCTTAAAAGATAGAAAATGTTAGTAAGTGATAAAAGTTTAAAACTATGATGTGTATACATATGCCCCACTCAGATCTCATCACATGTCATGTGAGTGCAATATGTGATGGTGCTTCAGGAATAGAACATGATAACATATAATGCTAATGCTACATAACATGTAGTAAGGAGATAATAAGATAAGTGAAAGGACAAAATAAAAAAAACACATACCTTTAGTTACCTTACTATTGTATATATATAAGGAGACTACAAGAGAAGTGAAGGCATTCAATGTGAAGAATGTTATGCGAACTTGTAGAAATTAGTGGAAAAAAGAGATAAAAATCAAACTTTTTAGAATACAGGCATATAATAGTGGAATTTTTTTTATATGACATCATGTTTACATAATCTTTTATGATTTAAAACATGAGTTAGTAAAAATAAATATATGGTCAAAAAAATGAATCTGACGGTAAATATTTGGAAGGTAAAGAATTGTGAATAATAAGTTTAAATAGATCAAAAATAAAGTCATTTACTTATTATTTAACTTATTTAGTGAGAAAAATAGAGCTTAGAGAGACCTAATAAAAACAAAAAGAGATAATATGGTGAGGAGATGGCAATAAAGATGAGAAATATGCCCAATAGCCATAGTGTGTGTAGCATAGGTAGGCAACTAAGAATTTCAAAATTGTTTTTGAATATTTTATTGAAAATTAAGTGTTTTATAGAAATTTGTGATTTAAGTCATAATGAACCCCAAATAGTTTTTAAGTGTACTGGGGCCAAAAGGGGAAATGGGTTGGAAGGAATTAGAGTAATAACTATTGAAGGCATTTATTACAAGTAGGGAAAAGAGTCAGCAATCTAAACCAACTAGGTAGACCTAGTTGACCTAGTAGGCTAAAAATTTGGACTCCATACTACCAACTTAGTAGGTTTAGGATGACTTAGTTGTTTGAACTAAATTTTTGACTTAGTAGTAAGGGGGTAAATGAAAGGGTTGACTTAGTTTGTTAATTTAACATGGTCAATTGAGGACTATTCGGTCAACTTAGTGTTTGACTAAGGGGCTAGAATAATATGTAAATGTGTGAAATAGGTTGAAATAATACTAAAAAGGCCCAAAATACCTGACTAAGTACTAAAATGGCCAAGTGGGATAAAATTAGGTCAAATTGGTCAAAACTGGATAATTTAAGGTAAATTAGGTTTGTTTTTTGTTTGAAATTTTAAAAAATGTATTTAATTATAAGTGATATGGAGATCTTATACATCTTTTGTTGTTTGATGGTTTTAGGGGTGTCTAAGATTTTGGTGAATATTGGATACATCATGGCTCCTAGACCTTTTAGAATGATTTATAGTGGAGGATTGAGTGAGGTTAGGTATACTAGGTCTAAGAGGGATTATGGAGATGTGTCGAGTAATATTGAGTGTTGATATTATAGTCATGTTTATGAGAGTTAAGAAATTATTGACTAACATGTTTAAATGGGTGATGAATGGGGATACCATCAACATGATTATCACTTTATAGGATGTCCATGTTATTCTTAACTTATGATAGGAGTTACTCTGGTGATCATAGGAGTACTAAATAGATAGGAAGAGAGGCAAGACTTAGCCTTTTGGGTGATGGACTTAGATAGGATATATCTAGAGCTAAGAGTTAGCCTATTTGATGTGTATATAGCTCATATTCTAGATATTTGAAAGGAAATGATATGACTTATGAAAACATGAGTTTTATGTCATAAGTAAGATGACAAGGTACTACTATATATGATATCTTTATGCCAGTCCATTTTAGAGAAGGGGGCACTATATAATATAGGTTTTATCCTTTAGTTATAGATCATGCATGAAATTTATCAGATGTTATCTAAAGGGGGAAATACCATGGGGTTGGTGATTTTGTAGAGTGATTGGATATATGATATTTTCCCAATGTATCAACCATATAGGTTACCACATTTGGTCGATGATAAGTTACCTCAAGTGTAAAGATGGTAATAAGATCAAGTAGTGTGGGTTGTGCCCTACATGTCATAATTATAGAAAATCATAGGAGTAGATATCATGTAGCATATGTATGGGCAAATCATGATAGTATGGCAAATTTGGAGGATAGTGGAACCAACATTGGTATGAGCATAAATTATAGGCCACTACACCTAGTGGATAGAGCCACATATAATGGCACATATACCAAGAAAGTTGGAGCTTCCTCATATAGTGGCTTCAATAGTGGTTCCCACATTTTATGCTAGACATATGAGAGAGCTGAGGGGGAGAGGAGGAGTGGGAGCACTAGTTGATAGGCTAAAGATCAAACCATAATGTGAGAGACCATGGGCATGTCAAGCAAATCAGCTAGTAGATAAAGAGGAGATGGATGTGGATGTAAGAGTGCTAGAAGTACCATATTTAACAATATATTAAGAATAATGGTGACCATATCAAAGATAGCAAAAATGAGAGAGAGCATAGAGGGTGGTCATCCTAGATGACCCATCAAGTAGCCTAGGATAAAGCTAGTCTATTGAGGCATCACTCATGCAAGGCTTGAGATGAGCATCGATAGTGACCCTATGGTTTGCATTAGTTAGGTAGTGTCCCATGGATGATGTACTTAGAGGATGAGATTATGGAGAGACCATGTTTTATTTTCATGAAGATGGGTAAGATGGTGATATGTGACACTCAAATAGGTAATAAATAAATGATTAAAATTTACTTAAGTATTTTAAGATATATTATAAATAGATAGATTATGAGATATATCAGTGATCTAATATCTATTTGGTTTGAATTTTATAGATCTTGTGGAAGAGGATAAAAAATGGGGATCCATGGTAAGGGGAGTACTCCATGAGGACCTAAATGAGGTGTTGATGCCATATGATCCTACTGTATTAGATGATCTTGTGATACTATTTGCCCCATCTTAGGCAAGCTAGTTTAGACTAGTAGGAGAGGCTATGAGGAAAATAAGATCATGCATGGATGAGCAATAGTCAATGGTATGGGTGGGAGGAGAGGCATAGGAATGGAAGTTCCTAGCTTAGCAGAGAGTTGAGCATATGGCTACCATGACCCAGTTGGCATAGGTGTCTAACCTATAGGGATAGATGATAGGCTTTAGATCTCAAATAGCCTCTTTATAGTTTAATATTTAGAGGGGACTATTTGAGGCATCTATGGGCAACATGGTTATGCCATGAGATAGATAAGATAAAGCCCAACCTTAGAGCTAGAGTGATGTATATTTTTTTACTTTTTATCAAAAACACATGATATATATATATATATATATATATATATATATATATATATATATATATATATATATATATATATATATATATATATCATTTTGACAATTGGATATTGATCTTATGTAATTGTATCATGGTTGTGGTTGTGGATGCATGAATATATTTATTTATAGCACATGTATTTATCTAATATTTTATATGTTATAGGAAATATATGTGTTGTGGTTTATTTTCTAGCATTTTGTAGGACACATGCATGGTTAAAAAGAATTGGCAAAAAAGACTTGGATAAGTACAATTAATCATAAATCAAATGTACTACACACTATTTCATGTTGGGAAATGTGCAATAACAAGAAAATTACTAATTATAAGAAACCAAAGAGTGGTAAACAAGAGGGAAAAAAGTTTTTTTTAAACTAAGACAAAGATTGGCACCAAACTAAAACAAGTAAAATCATACTAAATCATGTTGGGAAGTATGAAAACAATTTAATAAAATGAAAAGCACTTTGAAAGAAAAAATGTTATAAAAATAAATCAATTAGTTCAATCAAACATACTAATTCAAGTTGGGAAGTATAAAAGAGAAAAAAAATAGAAAAAATGGTCTTAAATTTGTTACACTAATTCAAGCTAGGAAGTATGAAAAATTCAAGAAATGGTTAGATTCTTACATGCAATTGGAAAATAGGAAGATAAAAGTGAAAGTGTAATAAATAAATTATAAAACATACTAAATGAATATGGGAAGCATGTCAATGACATGTAAATTCATAATCAATCAAATATTATCTCATATATGACACATGTTTTTTATTTTGAGTTGGATTATTGGAACATTTTGTAAGGAAGGATAGGTTATATACATGGTCTTACAATTCAACTCATAAAGGGAACACAAATGAGGTGAAATTAATGGGAAAATATGGTTAAAAGGGATTTTGTCAATAGGAATGTGAAATTCTGGTAATTTATGAGGAAGGCCAAGTCATGTCCATGGTCTTACAATGTAGCTCATAAATGGAATCCCTAGGGGAATGATCAGTGAAAAAAACAATATTTCTCAAGAGGAAATATTAGGATTATAGGGAGTGAAAAAGATAATGTAAAAATCATAACATAGGTGTCTTATAAGAATACCTTAGTAGACATGAGGCATACTAAATACATGAGAAGACACTAAGTGACTAGTGACCATCAATGTACAAAGGAAACCTATTCGCTCTAGATACAAAGTTGTGTAGGAAAATAAGTATGTTACTAAGATATATTCATGAAGGTATATTGGTTCAATAAAATTAAAATGGACCAACCTTCCCATGATATTTTACCCATTCCTTATGACCCCTTATATAGCCATCGGTCTACTATGAAGATTGGGTACTTGAATGAGAAAGTAGGTAGCACTAAAATATATTTTTTATTCTCCTTTTATAATATCCTAGCCTAACACACCCCAATGGACATTGGATCTATCATGAGGTCAAACATGGAGTTTTATATTCAAACATAATAAAGATATGTGATTTCAATCACATCTTGTAGTGTGATTTGACTTTTGAGAATTTTGAATGTTGTTTATTGAGACCATTACCTTTTATTAAATGATTTGGATTTTGAATATTTTGATAGATTTTAAGATTCCTCCTTCATACAGACTTGGAATGACCATTCATGAGAGATAAAGTGATACACATGATTGATATTAAGGCCTAGATTAAAAGTAGCTAAGTAACCAAAGACAAGACTGAATAAGATACTTAGGCTTAATAATGAGCCAACATGTTATCTCAATTCTCCACCATGTATACAGTTAATTTGTCAAGGGGAATAAAGGAAAATAAAGGAGATCCAAAGTGTAATGGTAAAAGGAGATTATAATGAGATCAATTATTTTCTAACTGATCACTTGTTATAGATGGAATGACTAAAGGGACAAGGTTGGTATAACTAACTCAAAATAACAATTTTATGTGTAAATAGAGATAAGAGAGAAAACAAACATGAAAAAGATAAAAATGGAGTCTTAATAAATAAACTCAAGAATTAAAATATGTTAATGATAAATAAGAAATATATAAGCAAACATAATTGACATTATAAGCAATATAAAGTGTGAAATCAATGTCACCATGTAAGATAAATAAGAATTTAACATAATGTCAAATGATATAACAAATAGCTAAAGATAACATTAGAGAACATGTATAATAAAAAGTAAAATGTAAGAACACCATGAATTTTATCATAATTAATAATATATTTATCCACACACATTATCTAGAACATCAGATAAGTCTCTATGAAGTTGAATGTGAACTACATCTAATGTCTCATCTATCTTTAGCAAAAATTGGGAAAACACTTCATGTCTAATCTCCTCAATAGAAAAGGTAGGAATTCTTGATGGATAATAATAAGGAAGGGTATCATGTAAATGATGCTTATGAGAATGCATAGGAATGGATTTTATGCATAATTAGGGGGTTAATGGTGGGGAAATATCCATAGGTGATAAATTCATAGGAGGAGAAGGATCCATAGGTGAGGGAAGATCCACAGGTGAAGGATTCATGGGTGGATAAATGGGAGGTGAAGAAGGGACCATAGGAGAAGATGTAACCATAGGAGGTGTAACCATAGGGGAATAAGGTGGAGCCTTCTTATGGGAATGACCTATAAGAAGAATAGTAAAATGTTTGGTAATAGTTAAAAGGTGATCTTTAAGATGCTGCTAAAGAATATAGTAATTATCAGTGTGATGTGTTCCATATTGGTGCCAGAGATAATATACCTCACCATAATTAAGAATATACTTAGGTAGTAACTTATATGGAGGTATAGCCTTGTCTAAATACTCAAGGGTAGTAAGACACAAAGTTCCAATATATTATCATAGCTTGTGAAAATGCATAGATGAATAATTGTTTGTGTCATGGAAGCAATAGATACACTTGTGAGTATTATTGGTAGGTGTACTCATAGGAAGAGGAGTAATAAAAGTGGAACTAACTTGGGAAGGATCATAAACCCATTTGGTAGACAAAGGAGAAAGTTACGGTAAAGGAAGAAAACCATCAACAAAAGAAGGTGGTGTTAGCGGAAAGACTAGACAAGGCTCAATAATAGGAGTGATAAGATAGAGAGTAATAATAGACTCAACTAAAGTGGATATAGGAATGTGATCTAAATAGGATCTACTAAGGGAGGGGTAGGGTCTATAGAAGGCTGAAGGAGAGTTGTACACATCTCATGGATAAGTAGTCTATAGGGGTCATGGCACCTAGCAAAGTGATCAGGCCCAACCATAGCATGATCTATAAGCATACTCCTATGATATCTAAAAAATAGAGGTGTTTACACAATCTCTACCCTATTATAAAGAGGAAAATTCTAAAATTAGGAATGATATATGATGAAACAATTGAAGATGTACTAAAATACTAAAGTAAACACGAATGATAATGGATAATCTTAGCATCATAAGCCTGAATAAGACCTCCTAATAATGTATCATCTAAGGTATAACCACCATCATAATTGGGTATATGAAGATCAATGTAGGTAGGGATGACATTATCATCTAATGAGGTGTGATGAGTAGAATCTCAAGTCTTAGTTAAGACAATGGGGATGCCATCACGATGTGGTTGATGAGAATGACATTTAAAAGAAGTGGGATGCTAAGAGATGAGATGAGGTGAGAAATCAAAAGTTTTAATCTTGAGATTGATCTTATCAAGTTCATCATCAAAATTTAAATGGTTAGGGAGAATATTACTAACAAGTTTAGGATGACCATTGCAACCTTAAGTGGAATTGATGGGAAATTTAAATGATTAAGACTCACAAAATGGAACACTAGGCAAGGGTTCAAGGGTAGGAATCTTGAACATACTCCTATATTGGAATTATTCAAAATTCTAAGGATTAGTATCACCTTAAATCTTATAGATGTATCTATTGAGAGGGAATTTAAAGCATTGGTAGATAAAAAAAGCAATTGCTCTCATACAGTGAGTCCATGGCCTACCAAATAGGATGTTTTAAGATTGAAGAAAGTTAAAAATCATCACCTTCACACAAATGGTGATATGTGGGAAGGTAATCGGGAGCCATACATAACCTAAAGGAGGCATTTGCCTTTGAACATAGTAATGCCATGTGTTGTGTGTAGACTTGATATTTCATTTATAATATCTAAGGGTTTTGATAAAATTGAGAGAGGAAACTCAAGTGTTAGAACCTTCATCAATCAAGGCATGATTGACTTGGATATCACAAATTTAGACACTAATGAAAATTGGAAGATCATCTACACAAATTAGATTCTCATATAGAATCATAGATGTGATAGGAAATTTGGGGTAAAGATAAATGTCCATTTTTTCATCAACATGTATAGATGTCTCTTCACATTATTTTAATATGTTATCTTTAGATCTAGATAAGGTTGATTCGTATCCTATTATAGGAGGACAAGGGATGTTCATTTCAAACAAAAGTTGCACAAGATGGTTATGATGATGTAGAGAGGTCCTCATAAGCTCAAGAAATTGGATTTGGAATGGGAGATTAGTGAGCTTTGTGATAGGATCCTACTCATCATAACCCATTAAAATATTGTTAGAAAGAGGTACATAATGTTGAAGGAGTTCCTTGAAAGGAGGATCTAAAGTACATGTGAAATTATGCGGATAAGAGGTAGAAGGTTTAGTGAGAGGACATGTTGGTAGATTATGTTGAGAATATGAAGTAGTGGATGCAAGCTTGTTTGGATAAGTTCTAAAAGAAGTGTTGACAGAAGCTTAAGTGTCATTCATGATAGGTAAAGAATATGGAGGGATGGTATAAATATAATGGAAAATTTTATCTAAGGGAAGAGTTGGAATTGGTTCATCAAAATTTATATGGTCATCTTACCCAAACTCATTTAAGTGAGTTGGAGAATAATATTGGATAACATGAAATGTGTGAGACAAGGGAGGTATTCAAATAGGTTGAGGATCAATGAAAGTAACCACCCTTCACATGCTAGTCATATTAACCACATTACCTTCAAGAGTTGGATCAATAAGACTGTTTACATTATTGATGGAAGGGGTGGGCTTATTTTGGGTATCTTGATGATTTTGAAGAGGATGTTTATAGATGGCCAAATGAGTATTAGCTTGATTCAAAGCTTGATATTTAGTCTTTGTTTCATGGGATTTGAAAACAATATCATAGGCTTGTTATCATTTCTAAATGATAGAATCATGGTCAAAATAGGGACCAAAAATAAATTCCATATCCAAATTACAAAGATACCTACAAGTCTCATGAGAATGACCCTAACTAGAATGAAACCAACAAAATTTATTAGTATCATACCGAGATTTCATAAGGAGAGTGGGATCAAGTTCTCATGGAAGAGGCTTTGGTAGATGTTTTAGTAACTATACTGAGGATAAAGGTTTATGAATATTGATGTTATTAGGTGAAGATAAATGAGGATTCATGAATTATTGAGAAGGGGGAGTTGGTTCCAAAGATTGGTTAAGAACAATAGTTTGAATAGTGTGAACGATGTCATAATATTCCATGACACCATCATTGGTAGCATGATGATTATTATTTTTAATTAATAAATGAGGACCCATATAAGGTTGGGATGGATTGAATTTATGCATAAGGAAATCATAACATTTAACAATGGTTAATAGCCTCTTTCAAAGTACATGGATAGAGAGAGAGAGAGAGAGAGAGAGAGAGAGAGAGAGAGAGAGAGAGAGAGAGAGAGAGAGAGAGAGAGAGAGAGAGAGAGAGAGAGAGAGAGAGAGAGAGAGAGAGAGAGAGAGAGAGAGAGAGAGAGATCAAACCTGATATTACAACTTGGGAAAAAGATCATTGGTAAAGAGATGTAAAATTTTATGATCAACCATGTTATTTTCACATTTTTTAGACAATGCTTTCCATCATTTAATGAAATCTTGTGCAGTTTTGGTTTCAAGTTACTTAAAATTTATAAAAGGGGCCAAGGTATTCTCAGTAAGATCACTAGCTTGGAACTCTTGGACTAGAACATTTACTAAATATCCCAAACTAGTAATATAATTAGTTTTAATTTGGTTGTAATAATATAAATCATAACCCATGAGAGTTTTGGATAATATCTTAGTAGCAACAAAGGTACTTAATTTGATGCAGTCTTTATATAGATTTACAAATGCTTTTAGATGAAGAGTAGGATTAGTTGACCCATTGTAAGAAATGGTAGGGGTGATGCCTCCTATATTTATATTATCAATTTGAGATGTAATATGATCATTTTTAAGATGTTTTATTCTATTATTGACAAGAGGAGGTTGACGGATAAAATTACCATGGAAATCCTGACAAGGAGGTGGGGGAACATTTTGATTATGTGTGCCCCATGACATTTTCTGAGGGTGGGTTTGAAGATGGATTAAGTGGTTTTGAATTTGCATCATTTGATTTTCATTATTATTTTGAAAAACATTCATTTGATTAATGGTTTGTAATAGGAGTTGGTGGGTTTGAGTTACATTATTGACATTATTTAAATCATGAGAATTAGATGCAATGGATTGGGTACGACTATGGGTGTTAGTAGGATCTTGAGAAGAGCTATTGGAATTTGAGGTATTAGTGGAAATATTTTCTTGTGTGGAAAAATATGTACTATTAAATGGATGATAATAGGAAGAACTAAAGGTGTCATTAAAATGGGTAGCAAACAATACACTAGTAGAAGAATTAAGTATAGTGGGTCTTCAAAGAGACCAACTAGATGTAGAGCCTTCCATGTTAGTAGAGGTACTAGGCATAGAGGTAAATGAAATCAAATAAGAAGAAGTCATGGTATGAGAAGGGGTCAAAATATAGGGAATAGGTTGGGAAGTAAATAAGCTAGTATCCCCAAATCCATGTGAGAATGTGAGAGAAGGTGAATGAGGCTCTTCATTTTGAACACTAATCATAAGAGGTAAATGGTAGAAGGGTCATTTCCTCAATGTTGAGGAATTTAGAGATAAAGAAGAGAATTTTAAGCGTGTAATATAATTTAAGTTGATCTTCAAGTGAGAAGAGAGGATTGCAGATGCTACTTTTATACACCTTTTATATAATGTCATCATGATATGTGGTGTGGGGCCCCCCATTGAGTAATTATTTAAATAATTACATTTTACCTTTATCTTTACCTTTTAACACATTGGTTAAATGAGTTAATTTCTATATTTAAATAGAAATTAACCCCCTTTTTACTATCCTTAACTGTAAAATCTTGAAATTAAATAAAAATCTATATCTACCCAACCCCCTAACAAATTTATCCCATGTTTAAAATAATCTAAAGAACCTCAAAAGTAAATTTAACCCTCATTTACCTTGTGCCAACCCATTGGAATGGATTTTTTTCATCTTCACCCATTTTTGGTAAATCAACATCAATGCTCTTATATCAACACTAATCTATTAGGATCGACGTCGATCCATAAGAGCACAATAGACCTCTATTGTTCGAGAGGAATGAACATGAAAGGAAGGAGACCATTTTTCATCATGAATTTATTGTCAAAAATAGTCACAAATTTTCATACACCTTCCTAGCATCTTGATACCTTTGAAGAGAACTTGATAAGTGATAATTTTTAGGTGATTTTGAAGGTCATTTTTAAATATTTTTGGCATCACTTTCTTCAAACCTCCAAGGTCAATATTGTATTGTATTTAAGCTTTTATTTAATTCTACATATTTATATTTTATCTACATTCTATTTTATTTCATTTTATCAAGTTTCTATGCCATCACTATAGCCTTTTTAGTATTAAGCACTTTAATATAGGATTGACATTGAATCATCTGAATTGATGTCAATCCTATTGAATCATTATCAATCATTTGCCAGATCATAACATAAGTCTTAAGTAGCCTATTTTAAATCTACTATCATTTATATTTTGTCTCTATTTTTTCCATATTTGGTTTTTTTTAATCATTTTATCAAAAATATAGGTTGTTATTATAGATTATTTTTAAATTTAAGCCTTTATATAGAATTGACATCAATTCATCTGAACCGACATCAATCTTGTTAAATCACCATTGATCCCTACTTAAATTTCAAAGCATTATTTTCATCTATTTTCTTAGTCTTAAAATATATTAAAATCTATATTATGGTTTGTTGAAAATCTATTTATACATGTAGATGACCCTACCTAGATTAATACATGATTCACATAGCATTTTTGATCTTCTTATAGTCCCTTAACCTCTATTTGTTGATCATATTGATATTAAATTTGAGTTAAGACTTTGCCTTGTGGCTTTTATATGTGATTTTTCATACATTAAAGAATAGTCGGCTATAATCCAAGAAGACATAGATATTGCTATTGATTTATGGGATGCTTATTTTAATCATATAAATTTTGTTGATTAATTATCTTTAGCATTGCTTATCCATATTCAACATATTTTTTAATTTCATGTTTATTTATAAAATTGAATGTTGAACGTGGGTTGACATCTATCTAAGGAAGCATATCACTTCTTGGGATTGGTTTCTTACCATGCCACCCACTTAGTTTTATATTAATCCCTTTTTTGTATAAGTGTGTTGCATTGAAGGCCATTCCTCCCTAGCCAAAGAGGAATTTAAATAAGCATTGATCAATGGTGCACAACCAATCCATATATCTAGGTAATCTTAAAAACCCTACATGTACTTTGTTTTTAGTAGCTAATTAGTCCACATTGAAAAGCATAAAATAATACTAAAAAATTTTGGTTTGCTTAGTGGGACCCAGGTCTCATTTTTATTTTTTAAGTTCAAAATCATTGAATTTGATCTATTTTACTTTCTTTGTTTATGTGAATTCATCCAAAGATAACATTAGGATTGCATTTTATTTCCTTTTCTTCAAAAAGTTAAAATAAATTGCATTCATATTTCTCATTTAGATTCTTTCACATAGAATAATCTAGGCAGTAAACTATCGTAGTTATCACTTTATCCACACATGAATCAAATCATAATATCAATTAACACATATAAAAAATTGACATAAGGAAATTGATAGGGATTTTATCACCTCACGGAAACCTTCTTTCTAGTGTTCCTACTTGGATTTCACTACTAAGGGGAGGACCAACTTAGTTCTCTAGCTAAGTATAATCTCTGGACCATTAATATATTTTGGCTAAGCACCCGCATTGGCTATGGGATTGTGATGTGAGGGGAGCAAGCCCCAAGTATCAAGCTATGTACCAATACCAGTATATATTTGCTTTGAGTGCTAAAATAATATACTTAAAACCATCCTTAGATTACCATTTCTTAAGACCTTCATTATTTTTTCTTTTTTTATATTTCCTTTCACATCTTAAAGTGAAAAGAGATAAAAAAAACTTTTTTGGAATGACTTTATGTGTGTGTCTTTCATTCATCATTAAAGTGAGATAATTCAAAGATATATATTTTTATTTGTTTGTTTTATTTTTTGATTTTATTTTCTATTTCATGGTTTTAAATAGGCAATAGTTAAAGAAAGAATCTGAGGAGGGTGTTACATCCTCTCCTATGGAGAATACACCTAGTCCTACTTCTTCCCCTGAGTCCTTTTAAAATCTTGTGTTTCTATAGTATTATCCTCAAAGAATCCCTTCCTTTATATAAATACTAGGCAATAACCCTATTACTCTTAATTATTATCTAAATAGTCAAGTCAAACATATTTTTTCTTCCCCCATGCCCAAGACTCTCCACATAGGTATGGGATGACTTTTGAGGGAACTAAGAGAATTGGAGAATTTACCATGGCCATGGTAACCTTTTCCATCAAATCTCTTCCACCTAGCTCTAATGCTCAACTAGGCCATGGTAACCTTTTCCATAAAATCTCTTCACCTAGCTCTAATGCTTAGCTATCATAACCTTTAGAGAACAAACCATGTATGATATCTACCAATTCTCCAATCATTACTCAACTCTAAAATACCACTCCATCTATATCCACTATACCTTCCCAAATATTATTGGTGTTAATCCCTACAAGTCTCCCACCCATTAGGATGACTTTGTCATATAATACATAGAAAATCCCTCATACACAACAAATCCCTCACATATAACAAATTCTTTTCACCCAACCTTTCTAATAGTATGTCTCCTCAACCACCTAGTATCTGGCTTCATCACAACCAATGATAACCACTCACTTATAGTCTTTCCCATATCAAAATATTCTATGACAAGTCCCATAATATGTAGTAGTATCTTAACCTATTATGTATACCATAGTAGGATACCTTCCTTCACATCCTATGTCTACCTTTTTACCAAGTTATCAACCCCTTCAACAAGGTGTTTTAGGAAGTGTGCTTTAGAGTAATACATAGATAGACCTCATGAACATTTTTATGAATAGGATGGATAGTTTGGAAGCCTACACCTCTGAACATAATGTGATTTTCATATATGAGAAATTTTTTAATGAGCTAATCCATCCCTCTATCCCTATCTGACCATATCCCTCACAATGGGAGATTCTTAATATTACCAAATTCCAAAAAAAATAAGATCCCTAACAACACCTTAGGGCCCTTTGACACGTGTTATATTATATCACATGATGATGCCCTCATCCTTATAACATTTCCCATATCATTGGTGAGATCTGTATTAGATTGGTATAATTCCATTCCCTAGCATTCCCTCTTTTCCTTTGGATAGTTGGCCCAAATTTTATTGGAACACTTCTCAATTAATATTGATTAAAAATTGACTCTCATGAATCTTTATTCTATTAGGAAGTTTGATGACAAATCCATATCAAAAATTTTAGCTTGATGGCATAACTTAATCAACCAGCTAACCTTTTTCTTGCCATAAAAAAAATAATTAAATTATTTTCACATTCTTATGCAAAACATATATCATCCATGTTAAAAATTTAAACTTTTAAGACTTTTGACAAATCCTTTACCTTGGCTTGTAAGCTTGAACTCTGTGGCATTGAAGAGGGAAAGGTTAAGTTGTGTAATAAGAACTTCAAAGTTGATCCCTCTAAAAGCATTAGCAATAATCATACACCAAAAGGGGCAGCAAATGTAGTTAATGTAAAAACATCTTCCCCTCCAATATCAAATCAATCAAGGTCTTTTGCTTCTAAAACATAGTAACTTAGTGGCCTTAATCATTTTACCCCTAAGAAATATACCTCTATAAGAGAGCCTTATACTTTAGTATTAGATAAAATCCTACAAACAAATGTTATTTAACTCCCTCCTATTAGACTAGTCGATGATATGCATCCTCAACCCACTTGGTATAAAGATGAGTTTTATGCTTATCATAAGGTAATAAGACATGACATAGAATGATTTAAATCCTTTAAACAATTGGTACATAACCTTATTGACAAGGGGGACCTTTGGTTGGATAATCCAAATACTCCTCCTAACCAAACCTTAGATATTTTAAAATAGCCATTTCCATACCATCCATCCACATTGAATGTAGTCCAAACTAACCCTAAAAAAACACAAAATCAAGCTACTAATATGATTGACACAATATATGATCATTTTCTACCTAAATAAGTCCCAAAGAAACTTTTAGTCTTAGATCTCCTTATAGGGGATGCTTTTGATTTGAGTCAACATAAGATCATTAAAACCAATCCTAAAAACCTTGTAGAGCTCCCTGATCTCATTATATGGGATCATTCACATGAACCATCAACTTCTCATATAAAATATTCTAAATGGGAAAATGACACTACTCCTTGAGATGTCATAGATAAACATCTTAATACTTCTAGAGTTAGACATTCCACCCCTTTGATCCTCAAAATCATATAATGCAATCCTATACTTTTGCCTAGAACTTTGACCCTTCGAAACCATCTTCTACTATAACACCTCTCTTCCACAAAGATATTAAATGAAAGGGTAAAGCTCCTATCATCAATAGCTGGAACAATTATCTTGCTATTTTACCAAAGAAAGCAATAACTCATCCTCAGTTTAAAGTTGATCTTTTTTTAATGTTAAAAGATACAAACCTTAGTTTTAATATCCCTTCTATTGTTAACACATAGAATAAAAAAGGGCCTATCCCTTTTGTACCATCTCCATTATCTATTTTAGGTCCCCAACCATATTTTGTCCATGTCATAGGTGCTTCTAGCCAACCACATGGGAAAATACAAAGTTCTCCTCCATTACTAGTCACACCTCCATTACTAGTCACACCTCCATATACACCTTCATCCATTAAGGGATCATTAGAAAAACCTAAAGGAAAATATATTAAAGTTATCCCTCCTATAAAGTCTAAATGATAAAACCAAATGAGTAATACTTTATCAAAAGAGCATGTTATTAAAACCCCTATAAAACCACAATATGATGCTTTGAAGGGGTCTTATGCTATAGTCTTGAAATAATTATTAGATAAGTCACTCATTATGTTACCACATATACAGACTATAAACTTTCACCCTCAAAGACTTGATTAGTATAGAAATTAGGAAATATGTGCATATCATAGAGTACCTAGGCATGATACAAAAAATTATAAAGCCCTTAAGGTTATAATCCAATAGTTAGTATAGGATGATGACCTCTTAATCAATGATCTCAATGAAAAAAATCCTAAGAAAAAGGTCACTATTTCATCCATTCTACCCACCCATAATCTTACTAGTCCTATAAGTGATAAAGAGTTGGTAACCTCTTCAGATCCACCTTTATTACACATTGATGTCTTCCATGTAACCACCCATTCTCAAAACCAAAATCCTAATAAATTTAAGGTTTTAATTATCAAAGCCTTTGCACCTAATACACTTAAACCATAAACACAAAATCCTAAATTTTCTCTTATAATAACTACCTCAACTGAAGCCAAGGAGTTGGTACAAATATCCATATTAAAACAACTCCAACAAGCAACTATAAAGATGTAATTATATGAAATTATCACAAATTATCTGTAACATCAAAATGTAATGATAGAAGCTCTTCAAGCTATTGAGGTCTGACTAGATAGACCTCAACCTTTGTTAGTTTTTATAAGATCTCTTCAAATGGTCTCGACTCTTAGTTTTAATAATTTTGAGGTTGTTCTTTTAACACTTGAAGATCAAGATCTTGCCCTTTTCATTACAGCTCAAATAAATCAAAGACAAATTAATAGAGTTATGATTGATAATGGGGCTAGTATTAGTATTATTTCCTCCAATTCTTTCCAACAATTACAACTACCAAAAACCATTATTTCCTAATCCTTATCAATTCTTTATGCATTTAATGACATGGTAGCACCCATAGTAGGAACAATCATTCTCCCCATCTGTGTAGGTCCTCACACCATTAATGAGCTCTTTTATGTAATATAAGGGACTTTCTAATACAACATTCTATTAGGATGTCCATAGATTCATTGATGCCTTAAATATGAATATGAAGGTCAAGTCCACATCATCCTTACTGATCTTCATCCCTTTAAATCATGAAACTTCACCTTTAGGCTAAGTGATGTCATAGTATCCTCACCTAACATTATCCCATCTCCATCTTCCAATCAATCTTTGACTAGCATGATGATCCCTACCTCAAAAATACCTACTCTAAAGTCCATTGATTCCTTGATGTAGTAGCTTTCAATGGGAGAATATCAGTTATTAACCCTTAACACCTTACCTACTCCTAGATAATATAGTTGTCCTGATAAACAACCCATGTATTCACTTAGTCTAGGTGAGATCATTCCTTTTGGACCACCTTTCTTGTGTACTCACTTAATATATGGCAGGATCAATCAAGCTACCTTAGAACCTAATGATCATGTTTTCAAATACCATTTACATACAATTTCTCCTTTTTTAGCAATCCCCAGTTTGTTCAATCTTATCTTTATCACTATGCTTAGAAAGGCTTTGGCATGGGTAAATATGAGTAGGGTTCTCATGATGTCACATTAGGAGATTTTAGAAAACCACATGAAAAGCATGGCTTAGTTTTTAAGAAATATTCTAAATCTGCCCCCAAACCTATTCTTCTAGCATCTTTGGAAGAAGAATAACTATCTTCCTCATCCAACACCTCTTCCTTAACTAGTGATACCATATCCATTCCTCCTAACTTTTTATTTAGTTAATATGATCTTCGTAGAACCTCTTGTCTTCCACTACAATGATGAAATATGAACCATCTACTTAGTATATCCTAACTTAATAAGACATGATATGCTAACCATCCCTATTTTCTAGTGTCAAGATGATGAGTCAATCTTGACTCATCTAGGTGTTGAAAACTCTTATCTTTGTAATTCTCTTCCATTCAAAAAATCTAACCTATTAAATGAAGCCACTATTGATATTAATATCAGGTCTCAATAAGTCTCAAAGATTATTAAAATTAGTAAAGCCTTAGATCCAAAAGAAAACCAAGATTAGTAAAGCCTTTGCCTAATCTTATAGCAATATGACTGGTATTGACCCCTTTATCATTATCCATAACATTGTTACCTTTCTTGATGATAGCTAATAAAGCAAAAGTTCTAAAAAATGCATCTTCGCATTGCACTTCTAGTAAATGAAGAGTTGCAGTGCCTTTTGTCTGCTAATTTTATTCAACCCATCAATTATCCTTAATGGATGTCCAACATTATTCTAATTACTAATCCTTCAGGGGGACTTCATATTTGTATTGACTTTCATGATCTAAATCTTGCCTATCTAAAAGATGATTTCTCTCTCCCTAACATTGATCAATTAGTGGATTTTACTGTTGTTCATGAAATGTTGTCCTTTATGGATGGTTTCTCTAGTTACAATCAAATACTTATTATACCAAAAGATCAACATAAAAATACATTTATTACTCCTTAGGGGACTTTTTACTACTATGTTATGCCTTTTGGCCTAAAAAATGCAGGAGCTACCTATCAGTGGGCATGAATTATATATTTCATGATATAATCCACAAAATTGTTGAAGACTATGTTTATGATCTCCTTAGAAATTCAAAGCTATGTGAATATCACCTATCTATACTTAAAAATTATTTTTGATTGTCTACTCCATTATCCTATGTGTTTAAATCTAAAATGTACATTTTGGGTGTCTTGATGGGTAAACTTCTAGGTTTCATTATTTATATTAATGGAATAGAAGTAACCCCACTAAAATCAAGGCTATTTTAGAAATGCCTCTTCCATCTAACCTTAATTAGATTCACAATTTATAAGGCAAGCTCTAGTGTATCTATTGTTTTATTTCTTAGCTCTCTGATTTGTGTCAACCTTTCCATCATTTATTAAAGAAGGATAGTCTCTTTGTATGGGATTCTCATTACCAATAAGCCTCTAACACACTTAAGGACTATCTTTTATCACCTCCTCTCCTCACTCATCATTAGGAAGGACAACCTTTATTATTTTATATCTTAGATACATACCATGATCTAAGTGCCATGCTTGCCCATCGAGATGAGTATCACAAAGAATAGGTTTTTTATTATATAATTCATACCCTCATAGAATATGAAACACATTATCTGCATACCAAAAAATTATGTCTAGCATTGGTCCTTGTAGCTTCTAAGCTTTGTCATTACCTACTTAACCATATTGATCCCTTTAAGTTTATGCATTTTATGCCTTATCAGAATTAGTGGATGGCCAGATAGATTATGCTTCTAGATGAATTTGATCTTGAGTTTCTCCACCAAAAACCAATTAAAGGGTAGATTAATACTAATTAGTTGGTTAAAGTACCTCTTAGTGATAATCAACCAATCAATTATTAATTCCCTGATGAATCTATCATTTCCACTTCTTAATTAATTATAGAGTATTAAATGACTATATCCTTTCATATGTCTAAATGTGAGTGAGGAGGTGGAACATGAATTATATTGATCCCTTCTTAAGGTATTCCCATGCCTTTGTCTTTTAGATTAAACTTTGATTACACTAATAATATGGTTGAGTATGAACCATTGATTATAGGAATTTAGAATGCCCTTGTATTAGGAGTTAGGTCCATTAATATCTATGGGGATTCTCACTTAGTGGTCAATCAAATTACTGGAGTATATAAATGTAAGAATGATATTCTTCAGTGGTATAAGACATTTACCATTCAGTTTTTTTCCACCTTCGAATGTTATGACATCCAGGCTACATTTAGATCATTGAATAAATTCACTGATACTATGGCATCTCTTACCTCTTTTATCCCAACCCCATCTCAGGAATCTAATTTATATATCCTTATCTACCTATTTAATTAGCCTTTTTATACAAGGATTGATCTTCTATTCATTAATAATATTAAGGAAAATCTAGAGGATCCATGGTATGCACAAATATTTTCTTATTTATTTATAGGACTGTCTCATCCGCATCTATCCAAAGGTTCCAAATTTGTTTTCCAACATAAATCTTCCTGCTATATCATACTAGGGGGTGTTATTTATAAGAATGGTTTTGATGTCATTCTTTTCTATTGTCTCCAAAAACATGAAGCTACCCTAGCCATTTAGGAGGTCCATGATGGGTTATGTGGTGGATATTTTAATGGTCATGTAATCATTAAGAAGATGTTATGTTTAGGTTACTATTGGCCCACCTTAAATCAAGATTTTTGAACCTATGTTAGGAGGTGTGTAAAATTTTAGTATCATGTAAATGTATCCCATGTACCTAGTAAAGCCTTGTAGGAAAAAAGAGATTTATGTCCATTCTCCTAGTGGGGGCACGATCTTACAGGAATCTTAAATCCTCCCAGTGCCATGGATTTATTATCACTACTACATAATACTTCATTAAGTGGGTGGAAGCTATTCTACTTATTTCAACTAAGGCATAAAATATTATAGAGTTTATCCACTAGTAGATTATTTATCATTTTGGAGTTCCATATAAAATAATAATAGATAATGGAAAATCCTTTAAAAATAAAAAAAATTAGGTGTTATGTGATTCATTTAAAATTAAATCAAGTTTTTCCTCACCTTATTATCCTCAGGCTAATGGTCAAGTATAATAATCTAATAAAACTCTAGTAAAATTCCTAACTAAACTTGTTAATGAAACTGGTAAAGATTGGCATCTTCGTATCCCATTCACCTTGTGGGCATATCGAACTAGTATTAGAACCCATACAAGTGCTACTCCTTTTTCCCTAGTCTATGGTATAGAAGTTGTACTTCCATTATAAGTCCAAATTCTCTCTCTTTGAGTTTCTCTTAAAGACATTATTTTTGATGAGGATTTCTATCAAGAGCCTTTATCCTAGCTCAAGCTCTTAGACGAGCATCATGTAGTAGCCCTAGATCACCTTCGTATATCAAGAAAGATTAAAATGAACATATAATCAACATGTAAGAGAGTATGAATTTAATACTAGAGATCTTGAGATTAAATAAAATCAACATGTCACTAATATGAAATGAAGTAAAAGGGGTAAATTTTTTCCTAATTGGCTTGGACCATACATCATAACCCATAAATATAGATCTAGGGCATATCATTTGGCTTCTCTTGATGGTAAACTAGAATGTAAACCTCTCAATACATTGCATCTACTTCCTTACTATAGTTGATAGATCTTAGCTCATCTTGGTTAGCTTACCTTGTATCTTGTCATATCCCTTTATTCTAAAATACCAAATAATGATATGAGAGTTATATGGTCATCTAGTAGTCACCATAACCTCAACCTTTAATATGTATACCCTAAATCTATACATATCATTCTCTCATGGATAATTATCACCTATTATGGGAGAAACCCCACATCATTATTTCCCTTATTTCTTAAACACCATTAATTTATTGACATAACCAAATCATCTCATATGATGAATTCATGGAAGCCATCCTAAGATATCTTTTTATGCCATTTTTCAAAAGCTTCTTTAGGATTCAAAATAAATGAAAAGTAAAAGTGTCAAAATGGGCTCAATAATAGACTGCTCCCTTAAAGGATAGTTGTGATCAAATATGTAAAGGAAAAATAATAGAATGATCCCTTGAAGGTTAGCTATGCAAAAACATTAAAATGTAAACTACTCCCTTGAAGGATGGCTACCAAGTAGAAAAAATCCTACATTGATCAATTTTCAAATTATGTCATTTTAAAGCCCTAAAAAAAGTAACAAAAGCAATAACATAAATTGTCAAAAGTAAATCCCAAGAAAGCTCCCTACATTGATTAGATTTCTAATTGTAGAATTTTTGTATTGATTAGTCTACTCTTTGGCATAAAAATGATTCTTGAAGGATAAATCCTGATTTAGATATATGTGATGAAAATGGATTATCCCAAAGAGGTTATAAACATATGATCCTAATGACTAAGGCCTAAGCTTTAGCTAACCTAGGTTATGTCATAATCTATTACAATTTAGAAAAGGATGTATAGGCCATGTAGTTGAGAGGTCCTCTTTTGATTATGGTCCAAGTCAATGTTGAGTAAATCCCTAATATATAATCATTAAAATCCATAAATCTATAAACATTAAATAATTAAAGATCATCCATAATCCATAATCCATATTATATAAATCATTAAAATTCATAAATCATAATAGTATAAGCACATAATCCATAATCCTAAAACATACACAAAATTCTATCTCATAACTTCACATAATAATCCATAAGCATAACCCATAAACATCCTCAACATGTATAATCACATTAACACAAAGTAAGTACCATAACATCTAATCTATAATCTAGTGCATATAACATCATCAATAAAAATATAACATGTCCATAAACATCAATAAATCCATAAGCATATAAACATGATCTATAAGCATAAAAATTTTGTACAAATGTCATAATAATAATACAATAGGGCTCTCAGCCCATACAATAAGCTCTACTGTGTAAACTCAATCCTACTAATGTGAATACTATCACCTCCCTCATCATCTCCTCCTTAGCCTACTATACTCTCTAAACTTATATCCTTAAGAATCATCTATGATCTATGTTGGTTGGCTACATATGAAGCAAAACATGGAACATCTAGCAGCTACTTTTATACAATCCTCTCATAGTAAGACATGTCAGCAAGTAGGTCTTTATACTAGCAAAGTGGTACTGTGTCTAGCAACAAAGCATTAGATCCTATAATATCTAGAGATGGCCTCTCAACCACAAAATATCTCATCTACTCCAACTCCACCCTATAGCTATCTCTCTCATGTATAGCTTGATCCCTCTATTGAATGGCTTGGTCTCACTCCTATTTGACCCTATCAAGCTCACTCTATAACCTCTATAGCTCAGCTATGATATTCCCTACCCATCCTATTCTAGGGCATCTTATATAGGTGCCTCCTCCATGTGTGCATCTAGAGCCTCTTGTTCCTCCTCTCCTCTTACCTCATCTTATACCACCTCCAGTCGAGGCCTCATTGCTCTATCCTATTGTCTTAGAATTTCTCTAATAAACCAAGTTGTAAATTCATCTGTATAGCCTATATCATCCACATATAATGTTAATGACTCCTCTAATTCTCCCATCTAGATAACTATGGTATCTGGTTTTGGCCAATCTAGTTCTTTATCATCCTACCTATACACACATGGGGCTAATGTTACATCCTATAGTAAACCAAATTGATAGTAGACCTTATCAAAATAAAATAGCTCCATATGGGCCATCTATCACCCATATACCCTGCTCTCTCAAGTAGCACCTCCTAACTCTATCTCTAGACCTAACCATGCTAGAAAATGTATATATGGTCTCTAGATAATGTATCTAATATATAATGTCTCAAATACCTATCTATAGTATGTTAAATCATGTACTATCCTATCTAAATAAGAAATGACTAGGTCATCATCCCATCATAAAAATCTTGCATTATATACCATGTCTCCAAAACTAACCCCTAGGGTCCTAAGAGGGTGTATCACCCAAATTTGCTCATATGCCTAATAATTGAACACAAATGTGATGTTGAGTCCAAGTCAATGCCCACTATGCTAGATCTATAGCTCTTTATAAATATATCTTAGCAATGTGGGTGCCTAAGAAAATACTATCTTGTACTCTAGCATATTTTCTATAATTGTAATGAAGCTCCATGGAAATCATCCTCTACCAGAGTCAGGTAGTACATAGCACATCAATGCCAACATAATCATGGTTAACACTAATTTATATATTGGTGCCTATTCATATAGGGACTAGAATGAAAAAAATCCAACCACTAATCTGATATCAATAGCCTCCTCACCATATAATCGTGCTCGCATTATCACATGTATAACCTCCTCTAATATATAAATTAGGGCTCCCCAAATAGGTAGTCCCAAAATCTAATGGTTATCCTCATTAGTAATGGTCATCTCATTTATCAGAAGTTAGAAGGTGTTAGTGGTATAATGCCATCACTCTATCAAAGTCACTATCATCCTAATGTCCCAATGAACATGGCGATAATGGAATATCCCTCTAAAACCCACCACCTCTAGATGTGTCTAGTCCTCATCATCTATATCCTCTCATAGCTCCCTCAATAATGGTGGGACCCTATCCCTCATAGTTAATATCTCACATGCCTATCATAATAGTCTTTTGTTAGTTAAATCATAAATCTTAAATGTTATATGGATTGATTTCATCTCCATCTGATCACTATCAACCCATTAGGGATCAATGTCATCTCATTATAATCATTGTCAATCCTATAAGGATAGGTGTCAATTATTCTCAATCATAGTCAATCCATTTGGATTGACATCGATTCCCTTTTCCCCAAAAAACTAAAATTTCCCCCTTTTTCCCTAAGCATTATTAATCTACACCTCTTGATATCCTAAGTTACCCCTTTTCCTAAAGCTAAACATTCTCACAACTCCGAACACATATAAAATAGTAAAATAAATAAAAATTCAAAATTGTCTAAAAATGTGTCACCTACCTGATAATGCACCTATCATCATCATCATCATCATCATCCACTCCCATTAGCCTCCATCATCTCATGTGTATGTTTGAATTCTCAAAAAACATCAAAATTCACTTAGAGAACTCTTATATGCTTGATAGCTAAATAAGCCTTCTTATTTGTGGGTGGACTATTTATAGCCATTTTTGCAATCGATGTCAATTATTTTGATCAATGATGATTTTCTGTAATCATCATCTATTCCTTGGGATTGATGTCGATTTCCCAAGTTTCATAAATGTTTTCATTTTGGATCTTTTTTTTCCATGCTTTCAGTTTGGTCCACTATTCCTATCTCTTGTTCTCTTGATAGCCCTTTTCACTAGATTTACCTATTTTATCTATGGAATTTCACTATTTGATCTATTCCTTAGGGAATTACTACTTACATTACTCTTTATTCAATTATGTGCAAACATTGAACTCCTTTGTAGTTGTCCACATTTTTTATTTATGTCCTTAACTATCTTACCTTTTGTCCCTTTCACCTTACCCACTTTTATTATCCATTACATTTTATTCAAACTTGGCATCCATTCCATTTCACATCCTAATGCTTGATTTGAAGGGGAATACCTTCTCACAATAAACTTGGGGTAGTAGAATCCTAATATTTTTTGTCTGATAGCATAACATTGTATACCACTCAACAAAAAGGAGAAAATATAGATGTTACTTTTATACACCTTGTATATTGTGTCATCATGATATGTGTTGTAGTACCCCTCATTGAGTAATTATTTAAATAATTATATTTTACCTTTATATTTACCTTTTACCACATAGGTTAAATGAGTTAATTATTATAGTCAAATAGTAATTAACCCCATTTTACTATCCTTAACCATTAAATCTCAAAATTAAATAAAAATATAAATCTAACCAACCCCCTAACAAACTTATCCCATGGTTAAAACAATCCAAAGAACCTCAGAAGTCATTTTAACCCTCATTTACCCCATGCCAACCTATTGGAATGGATTTTTGTTCATCTTCACCCATTTTTAATAAATCCACATTGATCCTCCTAGATCAACATTGATCTGTTAGGATCAATGTTGATATGTTTTAAATCTACTATCATTTATATTTTGTCCCTATCTATTCTACATTTAGTTTTTATCATTTTATCAAAAATATAGGTTGTTATTATAGCTTGTTTTTAAATTTAAGCCTTTATATAGAATCGACATCGATCCATATGAATCAATGTTGATCCTATTGGATCACCATTGATCCCTACTTGAATTTTAAAATAGTATTTTCATCTACTACTCTTATTCTTAAAATTTGTTAAAATTTACATTCTAGTTTGTTGAAAATCTATTTGTGCATGTTGATGACCCTGATTGGATTAATACATGATTTGGTTAGCATTTTTTATCTTCCTATAGTCCTTCAACCTCTGTTTGTTGATCAAAGTGGTATTTAAATTGAGCTATGACTTTACCTCATGGCTTTCATATGTGATTTTGCATACATTGAAGAATAGTTGGTTATACTCCAAGAAGACATAGATATTGCTATTGAATTATGTGATACTTATTTTAATCATATAAATCTTGTTATCGATTAATTATATTTAGCATTGCTTATCCATATTCTACATATTTTTTAATTTCATGTTTATTTATAAACTTGAATGTGAACATGGATTGACATCTATCTACAGAAGTCTATCACTTCTTGGGACCAATTTCTTACCAAGTAGTCCACTTATTTTGCTATTAATCCATTTTTTTTTAAGTTTGATAAATTGTAGGTCATTCCTCCCCAACCAAATAGGATTTCACACAAATCATGATCAATGGTGCAAAACTAGTCCATATGTCTAGGTAATCTTAAAAACCTTGCATGTACTTTATTTTTAGTAGCTAATTAGTCCACATTGAAAGGCTTAAAAAATACTAAAACAAGGATAATGAAATGAAGAGGAATGAGGAGGGGTACCATAGTTTTTTTTACAAGTGGCTATATGAATAATAATCTCATCTAAAAGAGGATCTATAATCTACTTATGGGAGAAACTATTAGGGTTAGTAAAAGTCATCATATCCATTGATTTCAACTTAGTGTTGTATTCAAACAAGAATTTCATGATGAGGGAGAAGGACTAGATAAGTAAAAAGTGTTAAAAAATCAAGGAAATACAAAGAGGAAGATAAGAGTACAGAGTCAATTGGCTCAACGTAGTACTAAAAACAAGGTCTACAAACTAAGAAAATAAGAATATAGAGTTGATAAGGTTAACCTAGTTTTGTAACCTAAGATAGAAGATAGGCAAAAAAAGGACACATAGACGATAGGGTTGACCTAGTAATATATCTTGAGGATCATAAATGAATACTATGTCAATAGGGTCAACTAGGTATTATAGGTAGGGAAAATAGACAATTTTAAGAGACTGTGTCAAATAGAATGATAGTAAACTAAAATAAGAAAAAAATTCAAAGTAATTTTGAAAGAAATAAATGAAAGTAAAAACATAATCAATTAGATAAATGAGGTTGATCTAATTGAAGCACAAAACACAAAACCTTACACCAATACTGGCCAGTGTAATTTTTTGTCATACAACACATAATTGAGCAAAGAGAAAGCAGTCAAATTGGAAAGTAAATGCTAACTAAATGGTCATCTTGAATGTTAGATTATTAGAGTATGATTTTTAAGTGTCATAATAAGTTGGCTGAAAATAAGGAACTAAAAAGAAATTTATGAATGGTTTCAAGATGTTTAAGATGGAAGGGATCTATGTTGGTAATGGTATTGGCTTGGTATTAGGGCCTACCCCCTTAGTTCACACATCATAGTGATAAGGGTGGAAAGTGCTTTTCCAATATATACCATTAACCATGTGTTTATATTTTTCTAGAAAACTGAGTCACTTTCCCCCTAGGTGATGAAATCCAAGTAGGTAGGTCATGGATAGACACTTGTTTAAATGTTTTTTAAGATTGTCATTTGGTAGTGTGTGCACAAAATAGAAAAATAGTGAAATTAAATGGTATACTTAAAAACCACCTAATTAGAATATCTGATCTATTTTAAGCATGTAAGTAACTAAATTTAAAAGTTTGAGATAATTAATCGCATATAAGTGTTAATTCCAACTTTGAAACATAATATAGTGTGGTTTAAATGATAGTCTATGTAGATATTACGTAATAAAGTCAATATTGTTAATACTATAATACTGAATCAAGGGTATGTTAAGAACTACGTTGAAATTATTGACCTAGCCTTTCAGATAGAAGATAAAATATAAAAATAGGTTAATAGAATGGAACTAGTTTGTTGTATAAGAGGAGTTGTAAAGAATGAAAACTATGAAAAGAACTATAATGAATAAAAAAATGACAAATAAAGAGAGAAGGGAACCTTGGTGGGTTGGAAAATGTATAGGAAAGTGAGATTTCTATTGAAGTGCCTTTATTTTTACTAAAACTTGTGAAGAATACTATTTTGGTAGTGTTGACCTATTATATTTATTGAAAGTCTAGAAGTGTACTATGTCAATAGGGTTGATCTAGTAGCCTATTTGGAAGTGAAACCCAATATTATGTTGACCTATTTGACCCAATTTCATGTATCTGATGAAGACCTACACAAATATAACATAGTCATTTTGATGTGACTATGTGTTAAGCTTGCACACAAAATTTATAAACTATACTAGCACTATCAACCCAATATCACAAATATATAAAAATAATAAATAAAATGATAAAATAATGAAATATGTGAAATAACACTTGCAAGGGTTAGATTCACATCAGGTTCACCAAAATGTATGCAATCAAGAATGCATCATGTCTATAAATCAATCCTAAGTCAAAGAAGATAGATCATACTTACACTTCTAAATGGGGATACATTAGATAATCAAAAACATGACCAATATGGGGATTTACTAGAAATAATTAGGGGATCTCTTATCACAATAAATGACATTAAGGAGGATTCCAAAGCCTCCATTTAAACATAATCATGTAATAACTATAAATAATCCCTATGTTTTCATATTCACTAAACTAATAACAAGTAAATTAAAGTCTAATATAGTGCTCACTAAAGCTTGTGGCACAAAGTGGGGGTAAGATAATATAAAATTAAACATGAATAAGTGACATATACTCATGTCAATGTATATGGAATCCTAATGTATAGAAGAGAAGTATAAATACATATTTATCTACACTTATAAAGGAGGAACAAATTTAAGAATACCTACCTTTGAATATGAACATACTGAATACACGAAGTTTTTGTGGTATATAAGGATGATAATGATAAATCAGTTTTAGGATACATAACCTATTAATACATCCAAAATACTTCTCCAATAAACAAAATTCATATCTCTAAAGAAATTATAAAACCATAAGCTTACTCCTCAAGTGGAATGGTGGATAAGAAGATGTGTAATAGTTTGTACTTATTATTATATTCTCTAAATAATGGTGAAATGATATTGTATATATAGGAAGATTTAACCCTAAGCCCTTTTGAAAGTTTCAATTGACAAGGTTAACCTAGCTGACCTAGTACTATTATGGAAAAAAATTTACTAGGTCATGGGTTAGGTTAGCTAATAGATGACCTAGACCCTAAACAATGTTTACCCAAAATATTACAAGGTAAACCCAATAGAAATAGTATATTAAATAATCAAAAGGGTCTTAAGACTAGGAAAAGGGTGAGAAAAGGTAGGAAATGACTGAATAGTGTGAAATAGATAACAACAAGACTAGGGATATGGTTTTCAAGAGACAAGTGTGTAGATAAAAAGTGGAAAAGGGGACAACATTCCTATGAAGCACCAATGGTCTGCCCACCCCTTTCTTTGCATACCCATTAAGGCATTAACTTAGAGAGATTAAGACTTGATAGGTTCTTGTGAGATAGAGAATGTTAGTAAGTGATACAAGTTTAAAAATATTATGTGTATATAGAGTGTTAGTAACATTCTCTATCCCACAAGAAACTATCAAGTCTTAATCTCTTTAAGTTCATGCATTAATGGGTACACAAAGAAAGGGGTGGGTAGAGTGTACCCATTAAGGCATGAACTTAGAGAGATTAATACTTGATAGGTTCTTGTGAGATAGAGAATGTTAGTAAGTGATAGAAGTTTTAAAATATTATTTGTATATAGAGTGTTAGTAATATGTTAGATATCTAGATTGCACCCTAGCTAGAAAAAAAGTGTTTAGTTCCTACTTCAAAATCTAACTCAACATGGGATTGACCCTAGGTTGTGGGTTACCTATATTTGGGTTAGAAATCTAGTATTTTTAATGAGGTTGGCTCCTTTGATGCATCATTTATCTAATTTTTCACTAAACCTACTAATCACCAGGAAAAAGGGAGACTGATAACTTGAAATGGAAACCTAAGATAAAAATGGTGATGCAATAAAATGATGGTCATTCCACTCCATTTTATCTCCTAATAAATAATAATTAGACAATAAAAATACTCAATCTAGAATTCCAAAAGTATGTTATACATCATTATTTCATGCAGAGGTTCACTAAATGATCAAAAGCTAAGGGAAGTGATGGATAGGTCTAATACAAGACACTAACCAGCCAATGTATCCACATACAATCTTAAATTAAATGACATATAAACACTAAACATGACTTGCATAACAAGACAACTACTAACTAGGTGAGATTAAAAATTGACAAGGGAGAAACTTCTACCACATATGTAAATCAATTGATATAAACATACTAGACTAGCATAATGAAATCTGAAAAACAGTCTTCTATTGATTTCAAGAGTTTATAAGCTCAAACTTGGCAGAGTCTAGTCATGACCAAGAGAGGGATTCAGAGGGATCATTTTCAAGATCAAAAGCCTCTATTTATAGTATAAAAGGAGAGAGAGAGAGAGAGAGAGAGAGAGAGAGAGAGAGAGAGAGAGAGAGAGGAACATCCATTAGAGAGTGGAGAAATGGTCCTAGTCATCAAGAAGTGTGGTGGTATTCCATTGATTCCTTTATGTATTCATGCCTTCTTTAACTAGGATTAATCCTTATCAACAAGTTAACCTCCTTTTATTTCCATAATATATGGGTTTTTATCCTTGGATAAGAGATTTATTAGAAGACATGAGTTTATTTAGCATGATGACATGTTGGTTTGAGAGGAATAAATGACTCAACTACTTTCCGAACCATTAGTCCATCATCTTTGGACTCTAATCCCACTTAGATTACTTACAAGGATCAAATCATCAAATTCATGAAATGACAGTGCCATGCTATGAATGGTGGTAAGTACCTTCTTTGTCAATGATATAACCACATCGACAGATGGGACCTCTATTCATATCTATTGATATCCACCCCATGATCATAGGTCCATTATAAATAGAAAACCAATCTCACTTATTGGTTTTCCTATATATATCATATTAAAACAAACCTATAGACTATATAGCCCCTTCTCTTAATTATATTACGTCCATATAAACCCAATTTGTCTTCTTAGGAACCAAGAGTTCACCATATATATGTCCTCTCACAATAAATGGTGAATGTAGTCATAGAATGAACCTTGTGTGATCCAAATTATCACACTAGAAGTCTATATTAATCTTTGATGGTGGTATTTTATTGTCGTTTAACCTGACTGCATCAGTATGTCTACTTCATGATGACCCTTTGCAAGACTTTCTTGCTTCTAGTAAAAAAATACTCCTCATCTTGACTTTATCTATAGAAAACCAAATTGAACCAATAACATTGTGCTTAGATATCTCTATTATTATTAGTTTCATAGATATTTGTTTTTAGATCTTGACTTCTTGATTTTCACTCATGTCATTAGATCTTGGTATGAACGGATGTGTTCAATTGATTTCCTACCATCTAAGATCATTTAACACATTGACTTGAGATCACACCATTGGATCAAGGTATATTATTTAAAGTGAGCCCTCATATTTTCCTAGACCCACCATTTGAACCCAAAGGATAACTCATGAGCTTAAAATTGACATCCGTGCGACCATCAAATTGGTTCATGAGCCCATCATTAATGTTCACAACCCTGTCAAAATTTAAACCGTAGTGGTATTTTTATGTTTATAAAATTTTCATTAATATTTGTGTAAACATCAAAGTATTTTTTAAATCCAATTAGACATTTATCAGGTCCTAAATTTTATGTTAGTGTGAATGTTCTATTCTACAAGTCTACTTTGAACACTCATAACTTGAGCTAGAGAACTCACCAAGGCATGAAATTTTTAGTAGATGATTTAAGTAGGAATAAATACATGTTGGTATAATGACTTGGCTCATGAGGGATTCTTGAGTGAAGATATAAAATGTTCAAGTAATTTGGTCTGCTCATCTTTGCATGACATCCTCATCATGGTCTAGTCCTTCAAAATTGCATAGCTCATTTTTGCTCAACCTTTCAAGTTTCTAATGAATTTATTAGACTTGTGTAACCTAGTTCATGTTATTGGATGCTTGAATCATTATGAGAACCTGATGGTATTTAAAATTTACAACCTTAAACCCCTTTTCTAAGCCTTTTGTTTGACTACTTCATTAGGAACTTTGATTATCCTTTATGTCTAGGAAAAAGTCTAGTATGTGGGCCAAAATGGCTAACATTTCTGGTTATTCATGGGGAAGCATGCCTATTATGCCTTGAGAACCTAGTGAATTTTCTTCCTTGAATAGTCCATTGGGCATGGAGTCTCCTCTTTTGTTCAATATATTAACCTAGATCTAAAACTAGATGCAACCCTTGAATAACCCCTTTTTGAAACAAAAAAAGACCAAAAGAAGAGCAAAAGAAGAGAGAGTGCCCCATAACACTTATTGAAAGGAAAAACAAATAGAAGGGGATCCTATCTTAAGCAAAGTAAGGACAACAAACAAATTGCTAGAGACTACACTTGGACTAATTTTAACAAAAATATCATATTATGTATAACTTAAAACTATATGTACCTTCCCTCTTAGATCAAAAAGAAATATTGAAAATTTCCCTACATCATGGGATGAGGGGTTAAATGAGGCATGTGGATTTTAAATATTATGTCTTAATGTCTATTTATTCTTTATTATATCTACCAAATTCATTGGCATGATGTTTAATGAGAACTAAACATCTCCAAATAGCTCAGTTATGTGCATCTAGATAGTTTGAAATTTCTCATAAGGCTCCTCAACTATGAAATTTAATGGTTGTTCAACAAGGAATACATTCTTGGTTTCCATGGTTCTCTCAATAAGATGGGGTTACTTTTTAACTGCAAGTTATTCAAGCTCATCAAAGAGTTCTACATATTTTGTCCAATCTTGGTCATTATCCACCATGAGAAACTCTTTTTCCACCTTCTCAAATACTTGACCCTCAACTTGGCAAAGACCTTCAAGCTTTTAAAATAGCTTCATTTGTAGATAACAATTGCCCTTTTGTTCTTCACTTTGCTAAAATTAGATAAGATTAGTTTGAAGGATATATTTATGCTTTAAAATAAGATATATCTCAAACTCATCCATTAATTCCATTTATACCAATCCATCATGGGGTTCTCTCACATCAAGACCATCCAACTCTTTCTACTTTGGCATCTCTAGAGTAGCACTATCTTCTTGAAGCTCTAAAACATTAATGGAATCATTAGATGAAAATTCAACCTATTATACTATCTCATCATCCAAGTCTATCATCTTAATTTCATCAATCTCATTCATGAAATAATGGTACAACTACTACCAATGGTCTTCTTCTTCAAGAATGTTATTTGGCTAAAAAATGGTTCTATGTGAGTTATCTTCATATCTACCTTCCAAGGAAAGATGATCTTAGACTTGATATATATCAGCTACCAAAAGATCTTGAGAAAACTCTTAATCTTGGATAACTGGTATGTCATCAAGAGGTTATTGAGAAATAACCTCTTAATGCACATCTGATACTTCTTCTTTTTGGATCTCATCTCTAACTTGCACTTGTTCTTTAAACTCATCTTCTTTGGAATTATAAAAGGATAAAACATGTTCACTTTTTCCAAGTCAAGTTCTAATAATGATTTCCTTCTCTTGGTCACTGAAATCATCATTATTTTTTTTCTCTTTAGTTCTATCTTCTTGATTTTCCTCACAAAAGAGAGGCTCTTTCTCAAAGAGTGGTATAGTATACCCTTGAAGATATTCAATAAGATGAGATAGGTCCAAATAAGTTACCATATGTACCTAATTTTTCTCATGCATCTACTCTTCTTGAATAACCTTCACCTCCTCTCTCTATTGCTTTGCTTTCTGAATGGCTCTCCATGAAATAAAGGCTCTAGGATTTTGAGGGGAAATAGGTGGAGGATAAATGGTCTCTCATTTGAATTTTATAATCACCACTTCTTCCTTACTTTACATACCACTTTGGATGGATTTTTAAGATGGAATTGACCTAGATCATTAAGGATGGAGGGGTATGGAATAAATGGATTTGGATTTACTTGACTGGATGATTTGTTTTCAAGATGGAAAAGATAGAGTTTCTTCTCTACCCTTTTGATTCTTGTTCTCCTCCTCTTTCCTTGTCTTTAGCTCAAACTCTTTGATTTGAATCTATATATTTTCTTGGAATAGATGCTCCTTAAGGTGCTTAGTGGCAAAATAATAGGGAACACAAGAGGATTCTTGAGAAGGGGTGGGAGATATTGGCATAGGTTCAAATTTTTCTTTAACCTGGGCTCTTAAGTCTAGATTTGTTTCACTTTGCCCACCACCTAACTTCACCAGTGATTCTAGCTTAGAAAGTTGATGGAATTCTTAAGGGATTCTTGAGGAATAATGGATGGATCCTAAATATTAATAGTAAGTTATTTAACATTAGTCCCATTATTTCTCTTACAACTTTATTAGATAGAATCTAAGAAGGGAACCTTGGAGGAACACATGAAGAACTTGGAACATTTGATGGGTCACTTAGAAAAGCCTCTTAGGGAAGAATGGGTGGCACATATGAAGGCAAAGGTGGTGTATATGAAGATACACAAGGTTGATGGGGTTAGACTTGATACTCTTCAAGTGTTTTTAGCTTATTCTCAATGCTTAACACTTACATCCATCATCTTTCTTATGAGATTTTTCTAATTTTCTCTCTCAATAGGTGCATGTTCTCCTTTAACTTATTGCATTGACTATCTCACATGATGAATCAGGTGAGTAGGGACATCTTGGCCATAATAATTTTGGATTATAACTCTAGTGTATGATTTTTAAGGCTTACTAAAATCTACTTAAGTGCTGGTATGGATAGCTCATGATAGGGATGGTAAGGAACAATATTATGATGGGCTTACTATTCATGTGGAGGTTTAAGGAAATAACCCTGTATGTATGACTAATATATGTCCTCATACTACTGATGAAGATCATAGTATGGTTGATCATAAGGTGTAATTAGATCATGGTAGGGGTGATAAGGGTCATATAGATCACAATAATCATATTGGGACTACTAATAAGGTGGTGGATAATAGGTGTATTCACCATAGTTATCCATATTAACCTCATATGTCAAATGAGATGCAAAAAACTAAGTAAAATATTTAATGAGAAATACATGGTTTGCTCATAACAGAAGGTTTATTTCAAAGTTGACATTGGTGTAAACTTTGCTTGGTCCCAAAAACTAATCAAAGAAAAGACACACAAATATCTTGCCACTCTTTTGGATATTTGTCCCACCACGCATGCCAAAACTATTAGAGATATAGATTACACCCTAGTTAGAAGTACAGGTGTTTAGGTCCTACTTCAAAATATAGCTCAACATGGGAATGACCCTAGGTTTTGGGTTACCTATATTTGGGTTAGAAATCTTAGATTTTTAATGATGGTAGCTCCTCTAATACATTATTTGTCTCATTTTTCACCAAACATACTAATGACTAGGGAAAAGGGAGAGAGAGATAAATTTAAAGGGAGAACTAAGATAACAATGGTGATGCACCAAAATGATGGATGAGAGATTTACTAGAGGACAAGAGATTTTTTATAATGATGACAAGTCTATTTTAGTAGAATCAATGACCCAAATACTTTTCCAAGCATTAGTTCTTCATCTTGGGACTCTAAACCCTCTTGACTTGCTTATGAGGATCAATTCCTTGAATTTGGAAACTAACAGTTCCATGTTATGAATAGTTGTAAATACCTAGTTTATTGATGATAGAGCCACATCGATGATGATACCATTCTTCATAACTATTCATATATGAACCATGATCATAGGTCCACTATAGATGGAAAACCAATATCCCTTATTGGTTTTCCTATATCTATCATATTACTACAAACCTATAGACTATATAGCCCCTTTTCTTGATTATATTAGGTCCAAATAGACCCATTATATCTTTTTAGGAATCCAAAATTAACCATATATATGTCCTCTTGCAATAAATAGAAAATACAATCATAGAATAAACCTTGCATGATCTAAATTATCAAACTAAAGGTCCATATTAGTGGTCTTTTATTATTTTTAACCTAATTACATCACTATGTTCATTACATGACATTTAAACAAGTGATAATGGTGATGAGATGACCCTTTGTGATGAGGCTACCAATTAATTACTTTTATAGCCTTATCCATGCTTAGTATATGTCTTTTTTCATGTAAATCCCATAATTATCAGTGACTTATGTAAATGAATTAAGTTATAATTTTGTATGTTCATTGATATATATGTATATATTATGTTATGAATTATTTATTCTTTTTCATTGATGAATTATATTTCTGTGACTTTATTTATCAAGTATTTGAAGGGTCATGTAAGGCTATAGAATCTTGTTAGGCTACAGCCACTATAGAGTGCCCATAACAACTATAGGTTTCACCTACATGTTACCTGTAGCCAATGTAGAATGCATAAAATAGCTATAAGATTCACCTATAGGTTTCTTGTAGCCACTATAGAGTGCTTATAACAACTATAGGCTTCACCTATAGGTTTCCCACAACCACTATGTAAAATAGAGCTATTGATTGATCAGATCTTAAAGACACATCTAGCTATCATTGGGAACTAAATGGATGGTTGGAAGGAATCATATTTATTTTATAAATTCCTTACATGAAAATAAATATTAGATGTGCTACCAAAGATGATAAATACAAAGATAATGAGAAGAGACAAAAATAAATAAAAAAACAAAATAATATACCTTGTCTCTAACCTAGTCAAGCTTAAAACAAGTAACTTCGATTACTAACCATTTGAAGGTTGACTGGAGTAGTTACTAAGTATTTGTATTTTTCATAGTTTGTTTTTTTGGTTAAGATTCAATAAAATACCTTATACATTTAATGTTAAAACTTATAATAGATTAGGAGTTAGTTAATTTGAATAGATAATAGAAGAAGTATTGGAATTGCAATATTGCACTCTGAATATTGTAACTTCCTATATAAATCTTTAATTTCTACAAAATTGAGTAATGAGAATATTGATTTTTTTAGAATTTTATGAATTCTCTCTCGAAGGATTGGAACTTAGTTTTTAATGAAGAAGGGTCCCTCAAAAGGAGTTATGTGATGATCCTAATCCTCTTTAGCTTTAGGTGTGTTGAATAAGTTTATTTTAAGTAGTTTGATTATATAATTTTGATTCATGTGTGATTCATAAGTGTGAATTAATTATATAAATATATCATAGTAGTTTCATACTATATCTATCTGGTGAATTCAACATAAATTCATTGTACTAAAATTAAAAATCAAGATGATTTCTAAATCAATAATGCATATATAGTGCTGACATCTTTGAAAAGTGTATATGCTTTGAGTTGATAATTAATGTTAATTAGATTAAAGAATCTAGAAATCACTTAGTAATTATTATACACAACATTTTGGTGCCATTATTAGGGAATGTGTCAATTATTGTTTCTAAAATCAATCATTTTTTAAAAAAAAGTTGGTTAATGCACTATTCTATCCAACTAGGCAAGTCGAGTGAGGACATTATGGTGTCTTATGCTAGATGTCTAAGTTTTTAGACATATAGTTCTAGCTGGGTAAGTCGAGTGAGGGCACTATAGTGTCTTATGTCATATGTCTAAGTTTCTAGAAGTAAACGGTGCATAAGTTACTTAGTTCATATTTCAAGAATTTATTTCCTACAAAAGTGTTTTATTTTCTACAAAGTGTGCTTTTAATTTTCTTGCTTTAATTTCCTACTTTCTAGGATAATTTTATTGCTTCATTTCCTACTTTTTAGGATAATTTTCATACTTTCTAGAATAAGTTTCCCACCTTCAATAGATACTTTTTATTGCTTTCAAGAAGTAGAATTTTAGTCCCTATTATTTTTATTTTTGCACTCCTTTATTTTTTTATTAATTTTAATTAGTCTAAAACAACCCCATGGAACACATAAAAAATAAAAAAGATAACCCTATTTAGGAAGGGATAGGATAGCTGAAGGAGTGGTATAACATTTATGTAGACAAAAAGATATTCTTGAGGGAGATTCCTACCAAACAAGCTACAAGTTGCTTATAGGAAAGAACCACAAATACCTGTAGCAACTAAGAATCTTGTTGAATAATATACCATAATCTAGAAGGCTCTTAAAGAATAGAACACTATAAACTAAAGGAGGTAGGTTGTAAAAGACTCATTATTAGCTCTGAGAAAAGAAATAGAAGTAGAGAAACCATTAGTTGAGCTGGTAATAAGAAACAAAAGTGAAAAAATACATGAACTAAACACTCTAGAGAGTAACATATTTAAAAAATTTCAACAAGGCTTTCTTAATCAAACCAAAGGAAGCTTAGGAGAATCTTTAGACCCTTCATCCAGTAAAAAGACTGAGGATTAATAGATAAATGTTTATTATCGTGCTAAGGGATTGATATAGAATTTGAAGATGAGATCCTGAGTACCTTTTGTATCCATATCACAAGAAAAGCCATCATGAGTATAGAATTAGACTTTATGGATGAAAATGGGACTCTAGACATTTTTACTTATCAATTTTTTATTCCAAATGCAATAAGCATAACACAAATGAAAAGCATTCTTCCCTCAGCCTTGCCCAATTTCAAAGGTATGTTATAAGAAGACCTACACACATTCTTGTTCAAATTTGATATCCTCTATATAAGATATGACTATAGGCAAGATACAAAAAATTGAAACTTTTTTAACCACTCTCAAAGACTAAGCACTTCGCTAGTTCATGGGACTAGGTAGTAATTCAGTCTACACTTGGGAGGACATGAAAAAGAAATTTTTGGCCAAGTATCAGGACTATAGAAGAGGGAGAAGTCATATAAGAAATGACATTTTCAGTACAACTTAAGAAGGGGATGAATCCTTGGAAGACTATGTTAAACGGTTCATGTTAAGTATACAAAGATTTAAGCAAAGTGTACTTGGAGAAGAACTTTTAAAAATCATCTTCCTAGGAGTTAGAGAAGATTGTATGGAAGCCCTAGACCTAATGTGTAGAGGGGATATTTCCCACCTACCATTATTAAATAAAAAATAGCTATGCAATAATTATTCCACATCTATCATAAATAAAGTCAGGGGTAGTAAGTTCCCATTGGTAGCTGCGAATGGCCTGTCAAAAACTAAAGTTAGTAACTTGTTACAAGACTTAAAATAGGATATCATTAGTCATTTGGCCACCCAAATAAATATATTACACTTAAGATAAAAGCAAGTATATATGGATAAAGCCTTGACCATTTACTATCTAGAATGTAAGAAGAAAAGGTAGATTATAGATGTCATAAAATGTAGGCCAAAGCAGCTCACATCACAACTGAAGAACCAAAAACAATAGAGATACACACTATAAGAGTAGATGGTGACTAGGTTTTCTATTTTGTATAAATAAGGCCATGGGTTTAATGAATATCTTATCAAGGTATGGGATAAAATCCACTTTTTGCAAATTCTACCTCCTTTAATTCACAATTTGTAAATACTACTCCTAATTGGACTAGTCCTTGAATAAATGTTCTACCTCCTAATTATAGTTAGTTGCCACCAGAAGAAAACTACCACACCACCTCTTAGTAGCCTCAAAAAAATGTATCCCCACCTTGAATACAATATTGATAACCAATCCAAGGTATATCATTCATAAACAAATGGTAATATCCCTACAGACCTAATTAGTCATGGGGAAACTCTCCAGGAGGATTCCATCCACAACAACAACAACCTCCTAGTCTCATTCCCAATACCAAAGCTATACCCAAAAATAAAAATATACCTACCCAACCCATTAAATTTTTTTAAAAATAAGCTGATGTAACCCATATTTGATACTGAGCCTATTTAGTACCCATCATACATAGTAAACATCAATGAAGTTCACTTCCATTCAAGGAAAGTTATACCACTCCCAACACCACCCATAATAATGGAGTTAGATTATGAAACCCTAGAAGATCATGCTAACCCACCTCCATCACCACAAGAACTCTCTAAACTAGAAAATAAAGCTATTGATGAAATAATACCACCATTTCTAGAATGTCTTAGCCTTTAATACCATACAATTGAGCCTGAGTTTGATTTCATGGGACAACTCAAGAATATTTGTGTCAAAATATCTCTATTATAGTCCATCAAAGATGTAACCATATATTCCAAATCTATTAAATATCTCTATCTATGAAAACTAGGAAGGAAGAAAAAAGATCCCAATATTATGCATGTGATTGGCCGGCTAGCAAACATCATGCTAGGGAACACTGTGCCAAAAAAATATTCAGATCCAAGATGCCAAGTAGTAATAATCCAAATCCATGACCAACATTTTTATAACACATTGATAGACTTAGGGTCTACAATAAATGTAATGATAACCAAAAATATGCACAAACTACAACTAAATAATATTCATCCTACATCTACAATACTACAAATGGCAAATAGGTCTATAGTCATACCAGAAGGAATCATTGAAGAACTTTTAATTATTGTAGATTATTGGGACTACCTTACAAAGTTCATTATGATTTAGCCTACGTCTAATTTGGGTGGATACCCTCTTATCCTAAGATGAAATTGGCTTGCCATAGTTGATGCCTTCATCATTTATAGATCGAGTAACATGATGATATCCAATGGAAACCACACTAAAAAGTTGGTCTTTTATCCCCTAGCACAACCAATTTTTACACTAGAGCATAAATTATGGGATAAAAAAGATGAGGTAGATCAGCCTCCCTTGATTCATGTATTAACCATAGACCATGCATGCATATTGGTTGATCAGGAGGAAGATATAATTCTCTCCAATGTTCTTCAGCATAATTATCAAAATCCTTCTATAGATCTCAACCACTTGCAATGTATTAAGTGCCCATTTTATAGCCTCTAAGAATTAGATAATTCTAATGCATATGTCTAGGAAATATTCCAATAACTACTACCTGATAGCTGCAACCAAACCAAATCCATTAGTAATATCAAAATGATGAAATCACTCTCATAGTAAATTGAAATATCTCTAAGAAAAACATTACTTATTAATAGCAAGTTGGAGTAAAATGAAGAAAAGTACCTAGTCGACATGTTGCATGCAAACCGACATGATTTTATATGGGATTGTGAGGATATGCAAGGAATCAGATAAAAAACATGCCAACTAATCAATCAACCATAATGTAGGATAAATATAGCTCTTTGAGAAATAGTTAAAGTGGAATTATAAAAAATCATGACTGCTAGATTTATATATCCCATTTCAGATAATGAATGGGTTTCAATATTGGTAATTATACCAAATAAAAATGGAGAATGAAATGTATGCATATATTACAGGGAACTCAACACAACAACTAGAAAGGATCACTTTCCTCTACCCTTCATTGATCAAGTGTTGGACACACTAGCAGGGAAAAAATATTTGCCTTTTTGGATGGCTTCAGTGGTCACACCTATATTAGAATTGCTCCTAAGGATTATAAAAATACCACCTTTAATTATCCTTAGGGTACTTATGTTTTATTACTCTTTGGGCTATGTAATTCTCCTACAACATTCTAGAGGTTGTCTTGAGTATTTTTTATAGATATGGCCAATGAATGTGTAGAAATCTATATCGATGACTTCACTATCTATTGATAAATATTTGATGAGTGCCAAAAAGACTTATAAAAAGTTCTACAACACTATCAAGAGCACCATATATCTCTTAGCCACAAAAAATGCTACATGCTTATGATAGAATTTATTGTCTTAGGCCACCACGTATCTGCTGAATGAATTAATGTTAACCCTATAAAAATTAGCATCATCAAAAACTTGCCTATTCCTCAAAAATAGAAATATGTTAGGATTTTTTTGGGACATGCTAGTTACTATAGGAGATTGATCAACAATTTCATTAATGTAGTAGCACCATTGTTCACCCTTTTGACTAAAGATGTTAAATTTATCTAGATTTCTACCTATGATACAATCTTTAAATAATTGAAAGAATTATTGACCACCACCCCTATTCTACATGGTCCTAATTGGAAGCTTCCCTTCCATATTCACACAAATATTTTAGATACTACCCTAGGATTTATGCTCAGATAAAAACAACAAGCACTCAATTATGCCATATATTTTGTAAACAAGAACCTATATGCAATAGAATTAAATTACAAAATTACTAAAAAAGAGATCTTGGTGGTAGCTTTACTATAAATAAGTTTTGTCACTACATCATATGGTAGTAGGTATTTGTTCATACATACCATACAACTATTTGGTACCTTATGAACAAACAAGTTGTTACAATAAGAGTGATAAGATGGCTACTCTTATTAGAAGAATTTAATATCACTATTGTAGATAAGCCTAGTCAAGACAATGTGGTGGCTAACTTTTTATCACACTTGTAATCCCCTGAAGAAGATACCATTGTGGATGACTCATTTTTAGATGAACACCTCTTCTCTCTCACCCTTACTATACCTTGGTATGTTGATATTTCTAACTACCTTGTAACATGGCTACTTCTACAACACTTTCTCCCTAAACAAAGGAGAGATTTGATTCACAAAAGTGATATATATTCATGGCTATTCAGACTTATTTTTTCATTGAGATTGAATCCATCCTTAGAAAATGTCTTAGAGAAGATGAATTTCTAGATATCCTCAAAGCCTTCCATTATGAACCTTGTGGCAACCACTTTTTATCCAAATGTACAATAGTCAAAATTTTGAATACAAGACACTATTGGCCTTCACTCCATAAAGATGCAATAACATATACTACTCATTGTGATAGATGTCAACATAATGGGAGACCTACACATTTAGATTAAATGTCTTTGCATCCCCAGATGGTGATTGAAACATTTTTAAAGTGGGGCCTAAACTTTGTAGGAACTTTTGATCTAAAATCCAATACTAAAGAGTACATCCTTGTCTGTACTGAATATATCACTAAATGGGTAGAAGTCAAGGCTCTTACACATGATAGGGATGAGAAGGTAGCAACTTTCCTCTTTAAATAAATATTTATAAGATATGGTGTGCCATGAGAAATAGTCACTGATCAAGGACCCTAATTCACTCCTAATTTAATTACTAGATTAGTCCAATAATATGAGATCAAGCATAAGAAATCAATTCTACATCATCCACAGTTCAATGGGTAGGTGGAAGTCACCAGTAGTGAGTTAGAAAATATTCTTGATAGGTACATTAAAACCAAGTAGTTCAATACAAGAAATTGGGCCCTTATTTTTTACTCCAAATACCAGGATCACAAGGGCAAACTCTAGACCAGATGGCTTGGTCCTTTTGAGATTAAGCATGTTTATTACAATGGAGTAGTGAAACTTCAAAACATTAATCTAGTAAGATTATATCTATTGGTCAATAGAAATAGACTCAAGTTGTACAAGAATCTACTGACTCTAAAGGAGTTTACCAGACACATATGCAAGTAATTACAAGATGGAGACAATGATGTACTGGAAGGGTGACTAGTCAAGGACCAGGTGAAGGTCTCATTCATCATTTCTAACTAGAAGCTTTCAATAATGCTAAAAGAATGGGTTTTCATTATTGGGTTTATTTTGACAAGGACCCTAAATAAACATTCTACTACAAACATTAGTTAGAGTAAAAAAACCCAACAATGAAACCCCATTCTTTGGGCATTGTTGGAAGCTTCTAGGTAGAAATCCAGGTTGATGGCTACCCAGATATGTAAAATAGGCATAAGTAAAAAATTAGCTTGCTAGTTATTTAAGGGTTAAAAAAAGTGATAAAAAAGGTAGATAAATGATAATCTTTCAAAACACAATTGTTCATGTCACCATGGGTTTTCTATAGTTGCTATAGGTACCTTTGCCACTAAATGTTTTACTCCAATTGCTATAGGCAATTCTATAGCTACTACAAGCTCCTTCTACATAGTTAGGCATCACTTTATAGCTTGCTACAAGCTTCACCTATAGCTGATGTAGGTACCTCCTCATGTACATTCTCACCTTTCTATAGAGCATGTAGGATAGATCTTCCTACAACTCTCACCTATGACTTGGCTATTGGATGTGGGCACTACATGAAATTCATCAAACAAATTTGTGGAAGAATGAAGGAGGCCAGGAGCAACAAATGTCACATCTATTGCTTAGAACTACCCCTAAATACCAATCTACAAATCCAAAATAAATCATACACCTTCCCTCTCTATTTTAAAGTGTTTTAGATCATAATTTATGCCTATAAGGACACCCAAGATTCGTTTTTAGTTTTTGGTCATTTTATGAAGACCATTTCATTAGGTTCTCTAATGAGATCTCAGATTTATTTGGCACATAGGTCCCATGTTTAAATACCTTGTTGATTACTAAAATCAAGTCCACTAGGCATAGAACCTATAAGGCATAAGCAGTATCAAGATAATTATCAATTGATTTCTATAGAGGAATGTCACTAAGTAACAACAACCTCAACTACCTACTTTTAGGATCACCCATCCCATCATTTAGATCACCTAGATTTTTAATAATCACCTTGCGGTAAGAAAGCAATCATCTCTTATCCAAGTCATTTACCCCTGTTCTTATTCCATGAAAGTTGTCATACATCACATGCATGTGAGTGGTGGGAATCATCAATGCCTAACCACTGGTGATCTCTTAATCAATCCAAAAGGGGTCCAGTTTAGTCTAGTTACAACTGGTAGCCTAATCATTATATTAAATCAATCATTCACATGTAAACACCTGCATGCCAACACATGTGTGACTCCTCAACATCACCTTAAGAACACTATTAATAAATAGATACACTATATATTTAATCATTAAAAAAGTCTTCATTATTTTAATATAACACTTATGATATTAATAAGCATATTAAATCATGAATTACGTCATTCATTTAATGTCCATCACATCAACTCTAAACCCATAATTATACTCCTACTAATGACCCAATCTTATCCCTTACTTCTTATTCACTCCATGTCACCTGAGAACACATTATAGCTAAAATGGGGGGAGGATGCTATGGGTTAGAACCCCATGCAATATGAGAACCTTGAGTATGGAAATTAGATGCCATAATTTACAGCCTACAACCTCACATCCACCATTATTGAATAAAACTCTACAACATACAACTTCGCATCTACCATTATTGAATAAAACCCTACTTTACTACATGTAGATTTCCATAGGACAAATAGAGTGTGTTGTTATTTATTAGTTGAAACGACTGAAAAAGAAACTAAAATGAGAGAGTTAGCTGTGAGGAAAAAACCCATATATCATAGGCAAATTCAAGGAGACCAAGCCAGTTGGGATGTCTTCCATAGAGCTAGCTAGACCATCTATTTTGAAAAGTTACAACATTTCTTAGAGCTTCTTGCTAGTGTATTTACAATTATTTTCATGGAACCCAAGCCATTGTATATGGCATTACATTTCTAGTCACTAAAGACTTGGTGAGCCAAGCAACTGGGATACCAAGTATGAGAGAAAATTGGTAAGAGAAATGCAATGGCTAAGAAGCTAGATAGTAGTTTTGTAGAAAAATGAAAGATTGATATTAAAGAAATGAGGTATAGAGAGACTTAGCTTACCTATAACATGGAGAGAGATAGCATCATATATCATCAGGTACATGACCTATGAAGGAAGGTATTCCCTTATTTACACTCTTTAGTTAAGTTTTTAAATCACTTAAGGCATAAAAAATCCATTAATGTTCCAAATTTATTATGGAATATTTAAAAAATGATGTCCAAAGAATATCACAAGGGTATTGAAATATCGCTATCCCATCACTACCTGATATGTCTAATAAATAAACAAGGATTAAACTATGTTAGACCTGACCTATGTTTGAAATAATATTTATCCCTAGAAAATAATGAAACTCAATAATAATAGGGCATTGATGAGAAGGAATCCCCTGAGGATCAGGCCCAAAAAACTATAAAATAAGATGTAGAGGGCACTAGTTCTAATAGCCAGTCTATAACTACTGAGAATACATCTGAGAATACTACATTTAAGAAAAAGACAAGGAAATTGGTCCTACCTCTTTTTTACATAGAGGAAAAAATTCCATAATAGCTTATTCCTCCCATTATTTCCTCACCATAGATTGATTCCTCCACATTGTCTCTTTCTAGATAATAATTTCTCCTATCAACTACTGCATAAAAAAACCAAATTCCATTAGTCACCCCTCCTGAAAGTAAAATGAAAACCAAAGGGAAGAAACCCATGGTATCAAAAAGGAGACCTCTTCCTAGGAGATCTCAAAGAGTGAAGAAACAAAAGACCATTACAACTTCCTTAACCATAGATATCAGTGATGATGAAAAACCAAAGGAACCTAGGGTTAGGAAGACCCTTGATGGGCTTGAAATAGAAGAATGGTCTATTGATGAGTAATCTACTAAGGTAGGCAAATAAGAATAGTCACATCCACCATCTATATTAAATAAGGAGGACATTGATCTCCTCAAAAACATTGGTTATATAAAATAAGAGTTGAGAATGATAGAGCCACATGTAGTATAAGAGGAATTGGGTGAAGAAGAAACCATGGATAAAGGAATATAATAGGATATACTTCCTCATACCCAAGAGTTCTAGACATTGGAACAAGATTTGAAGGAAATATATAGACTGATAAATGAGATAACAGAACTGAAAGGAAAGAGAAGAATTGAAACACTTATGGGGGTAGTAGAGTTTGTAGAGCCTTCTATGGATAGAGAAAAGGTATTGAAAGAACCTACAATAGCTTCCCTAGAGGAACCTACAACATCCTCATTTACCTTGACCATAAAATAACTTGTAACAAATTATGCTCTAGATTTGGTACCCTTTTGTCATATATATCTTCCTCTATTACCCATTACAAAAAAACCTACAATAGAAGAAGTTGTTGATGTGGATCTTTCATTTACCACACTTGTAAGAATTGATGACCTCTTACATTTTCTTAAGAAATAATTTGGTAATGATGAAACTCACTATAAGGATTTAGTCCAAATATTTAAAATATATATTGAAACTAGAGAACGAGTGGACTTGGAATAAAAACTAGAAGTAGCTAAAGCCAAGATCAAGTATTTAAAGGAAAAGATTGGTAAAATGCATGAAACCATTGAACTATTGATGGAGTGTAGACCCCCTTCTAGGGTGTATGATATGTACTTGGAAGAGAGATGGCTTAAATTTAGGTATGAAAAGATCTATAATGATCAATATTACATGGTTTGTGACCCCAAATATTTCTTTGAAGAATATAGACATGTTGATCCTAACCTCCAAACTTAGCTAAGTTTTAGATCCACTAATATGATGTAACCAATTACATCAAATGGAATCCAAACATATATTTGGGGGATGTCCTACTAAATTCTATTTTTTCATATGTTTTGAATGAAACAGGAAGGAAGAAAAAATTAGAAGAATATCAAGAAAAAGAAAAGGAAGCTACCCTAATGATCAAGAGAGAATCAAGAGATTTAGATGTTGTAATAGATGAATGGATCTCTTTCATGAACACATACAGTCCACAAGAATGGGTTATCTAAAAATAGGTAGAAGTTAAAAATCATTATTTGAGTATGATGGAAAGTGATAGAAAGCAAATTTTTGTTGCTTACTCTCATAGATGGGTAGAACTCTCAGATACCTTTAGAAAAAGTAACCATAATCCCTTCAAAACCTTAGGGAGGCCATCCATGGAGTATACTTGTATATTGAACTTGTTTGAAAGTAAAGAATATAATGGTTGGGATTGATTTTTCAACTCCCTATATTATGGTTCTCAATTCCTAATTGGGAGGGAAATGTTCTAGTTGACAAAGAGAAAGAGAAGAAAAGATGGGGAGACATTGAGAATGCTAAAGGTTTCTACATCTTTGTAGGGTCAAGCAGCCCTAAGGCCCTAGAATTTAGGAATTTTTTTAGTTTTAGAATAAAACCAAAGATTGCTCAAGGTCAATCAAGAAATTAAGTAGGGTGAGTGATGAGGCCACCAATTACTTACTTATATAGCCTCATACATGCTTAATATATGTATTTTTCCATGTAAATCTCATAATTATTTGTGACTTATGCAAATGAATGAATGAAGTTATGATTTTGTATGTATGTATGTATATATATATATATATATATATTGACTTATGCAAATGAATAAATGAAGTTATGATTGTGTATGTATGTATGTTTGTGTGTGTGTGTGTGTCTATATATATATATATATATATATATATATATATATATATATATATATATATATCTCAATCTACATACAAAATCATTATATATGTATCTATGTGTGTGTGTCTGTGTTATGAATTATTAATGATTTTTACTTCATTTAATTATATTTGTGTGACTTTATTTAACAAGAATTTGAAGGGTCATGTAAGGTTGAAAAATCTTGCTAGGCTACAGCCACTATAGAGTGCCCACAACAACTACATGCTTCACCTATAGGTTGCCTGCAACCATTGTATAATGCTCACAACAATTGTAGGCTTCACCTATAGGTTTCCTTAGCCACTGTAGAGTTCCCATAACAACTATAGGTTTCCCATAGCCACTATGTAAAATAGAGCTATTGATTCATTAGATCTTAAAGACACATCCAGTTGTCATTAGGAACTGAATAGATGGTTGGAAGGAATCATAGTTATTATATGAATTCTCTATATTTAAGGAAATATTGGATGTGATACCAAATATTAGAAAGACAAGGATAATGAGAAGAGATAAAATGATATAAAACAACAATATGGTATATCTTATCTCTAATCTAGTCAAGCCTAGAACAAGTAACTTCAGTTACTAACCACTTGAAGTTTGACTGGAGTAGTTTCTAAGTATTGCATTTTTTATAGTTTGGTGTTTTTGGTTAAGAGTTAATAAACTACCTTATATATTTAATGGTAGAACCTAGATCAGATTATGAGTAAGTAAATTTGAATAGATAATAGTAGAAGTATTGGAATTACAACATTGCACTTTGAATATTTTAACTTCATGTATCAATCTTTAATTATTACAAAATTGAGTAATGAGAAGATTGATGTTGTGAAAAGTTTGTGAATTCTCTTAGAGAAGCATTAGAACTCAATTCTGAATGAGGAAGGGCCCCTTAGAAGGAGTTTTAGTGAAGATATTGACCCTCTTTAGCTTTAAGTGTGTTGTGCAAGATGATTTTAAGTATTTTGATTATATAAGTGTGAGGCATGTGTGATTCATAAGTGTGAATTAATTCTATAATTCTATAATAGTAGTTTCATAGTATATCTATCTGGTGAATTCAACATAAATTCATTATAATACAACTAGAAAATCAAGATTATTTAATAATCAATAATGCATATATAGTTATGACATCCTTGAAATGGGTATGCACCATAGGTTGATAAATAATGTTAATCACACTCAAGAATTTGGCAATCACTAGGTAATTAGTTTTCACAACACCTTGTAGGACTTGTTTGCTTCTAGTAAAAAATAACTCTTTAGCTCAACTTTTCCATTGAAAACCAACTTAGACAAATTAAATTGTGTGTATTTGTCTCTATTATTATTGGTCTTATATATCCTTATTGCATATTTTAACTTCTTGACTTTCACTGATGTCATCAAATCTTCTTGGTATGAATGAATGTGATCCATTAATCTCCTACCATCTAAAATCCTTTGACACATTAACTCAAGCTCACACTATTGGATCAAGTTATATTATTGAATATTATCCCTCAAATTTTCTTAAACCCAAATGGCTAACTCATGAGCTTAAAATTGATGTCCATGTAACAATCAAATATGTTCATGAGCCTGTCATTAACGTTCACGTGCCCATTAGAATTAAAACCCTAGTGGTATTTTGTTGAGATTTTATTTTTATGTATGTGTGACTATCATTAATTTCTACATGAACATAAAATTATTCTTTTTAAATCTAAATAGTTATTTATTGGGGGGCCTAAATTTGATGTTAGCACGAATGTTCCATTCTACAAGTCTACTTTGAACAGTTATAACTTGAGCTAGAAAACTCACCAAGGCATGAAATTTTTAGAGGATGATATAAGCAAAAATAAATCCATGGTTTTACAATACTTTATCTCATAAGGGCTTCTTTATTTAAGATATAAAATGTTCAAACAAACTAGTCTGCTCATCTTTGTATGATGTCATTGTGATGGTCTGGTCCTTCAAACTTGCATAGCTCATTTTTTCTCAACCCTTCAAGGTTATAATTAATTTATCAAAATTTTATAATGTATTTCATGTTATTTAATTATTTAATCATTATGATAACCCTATAGTCTTAAAAAATGTTAATCTTAGACACCTTTGATAAGTGCTTTGATCCACTACTTCATTAGGAACTTTGTTTATCCTCTTTATCTATGTGAAACCCTAGTATGTGGGCCAAAATGGCCAACATTTATGGTGAATCATATGGAAACATGCATACTATGCTTGGAAAACCTAGTGTGTTTACTACCTTGAATAGTCCATTGGGCATGCAGTCACCTCTCTAGTTTAATATATTGACCTAGATCTAACACTAGCCACAACCCTTGAATAACCCCTTTTTGAAATAAACAGAGACCAAAATAAAAATCAAAACAATACAAAGTTCCCCATGGAACTTATTAAAAGGAAATATAAAATAGAAGGGGAACCTATCCTAAACACATAAAGGATAACAAATAAATGTGTCAAAGACTACACTTGGAGGAATTTTAACAAAAGTATGCTAATATGTATAACTTAAAACTATATGTACCTTCCCTCTTAGATCAAAAGGAAAGATTAAAAATTCCCTTACATCATGGGATGATGGGCTAAATGAGGCATGTAGCTTTGCTACCTTTAGCCTTGATGCCTCTTTATTCTTTGTTGTGTCTAAAAATTTCATTGGTATGATTATTTAATGATAACCAAGCATCTCTAAATATATCATCTGTGTGCATCTAAACATTGTCAACTTTCTCATATGGCTCCTCAACTATGACCTCTAATTGTGGTTCAATAAGGCATAAATTCTTGGTTTCCATGGTGCTCTCAATAAGGTGGGGTTGCTCTTTAGTTGAAAGTTCTTCAACCTAATAAAGGAGGTTTTCATATTCTATCTAATCTTGATCCTTATCCTCCATGGGAAACTTTTTATCGACCTTCTTAAATACTTGACCCTCAACTTGGCAAAGAGCTTCATTTGTAGCTACCAATCACCATTTTTTATTCACTTTGAGAAAAATTAATAAGATAATTTTGAAGGATATCTTGATATTTTCTAATAGGAGATATATCAAACTCATCCATTACTTCCATTTATACCAATCCCTCATGGGGTTCTCTCACATCAAGACTAGCCTTCTCATTCTACTTTGGCATCTCTAGAACAACACTACCTTCTTAAAGATCCAAACATTAATGGAATTATAAGATAAAGATTCAACCTATTATACTATCTCATCATCCAAATCTACCATCCTAAGTTCATCAATCTCATTCATGAAATCATGGTGCAACTAGTGCCTTTGGTCCTCTTCTTCAGGAATATTCTTTGCCTTAGCAATGGTTCTATATGAGTTATCTTCATGGCTAACTTCCAAGGAAAAATGATCTTGTACTTGATCTATATAAGCTACCACAAAGATCTTAAAATAACTCTTGATCTTTGAAAACTAATATGTGATCAAGAGGTTATTAAAAAATAACCTCTTGATGCACATGTGAGACTTCTTCCTGTTGGATCTCATCTCCAACTTGCATGCATTCTTGAAAATCATCTTATTTGGCATTATGAAATGTTAAAACATGATCAATTTTGACAAGTGAGGTTTTAATAATGATTTCATCTTCTTGTTCACTAAATTCATCATTATTTTTTGTCTCCTTAAATACATGTTCTTGATTTACCTCACAAAGGAGAGACTCTTTCTCAAAGAGTGGCATAGTAGACCCTTGAATATATTTAGCAAGATGAGAGAGGTCCAAAAACATTACTATATGTAATTGATTTTACTCATGGATCTTTTCTTCTTATATCACCTTTACCTCCTCTCTTTATTTCTTTACTTCTATAATTGCTCTCCATGAAGGAAAGGCTATGGGATTTTGAGTGGAAAGGAGTGGAGGTTGAATGGTATTTCATTTGGCTTCCATAATCACCACTTATTCCTTATTTTATATATCACTTTATATGGACTTAAAATATGGAAATGACCTAGATTCTTGAGGAGGGAGGGGTGGGGATTGAATGGATTTAGATTTTCTTGAATTCATGGTTTAGTTTCAAGATAGAAAATATTGAAGTTCTTTACCCTTTTGTTCTAGTTCTCCACCTCTTTCCTTATCTTTATCTCTAACTCATTGATTTGAATATCTATAGTTTCATGTAATAGCTATTATTTAAGGTGTTTAGTGGCTTCATGACAGGGAACATAAGAGGATTCTTGATAACGGGTGGGAAAGACTAGCATAGTTCAAATTTTTCTATAACCTGGGCTCTCAAGTCTATATTTGTTTCACTTTACCCACCACCTAACTTCATCACTTTATTCCATCTTAGAAAGTTGAAGGAATTATTGAGGAAGAATGGAGGGATCTCAGATCTTAACAATAATTTGTTCAATATTAGTTCCCTTCTTTCTCACACAACTTTCTTAAATAGACTTTTAATAAGGGAAGGTCTAAGGAACACATGAAAAACTTAGAACATTTGAAGGGTCACTTATAAAAGCATCTTGGGGAAGAATGGGTGGCACATATGAAGGTTGAGGTGGTGTATATGAAGATAGACAAGGTTGATGGGGTTAGACCTGATACTCTTCAAAGTTTTTCTCCTTATACTCAATGTTTTGAATGTAACCACTTACATTCATCTTCTCTACTATGAGACTTTTCCAATTTTATCTCTTAATAGGTTCCCATTCTCCTTTCACTTACTATAATGACTCTCTCAGATGATGAATTAGGTGAGTAGGGACCTCTTAGACACAATAATTTTGGGAGTATAACTATAATGAATGATGTTCAAGGCTTGCTAAAGTTTGATTAAGTGTTGGTATGGATAACTCATGATAGGGATGGTAGGGATCAATATTATTATGGGCTTGTTATTAATAAGGAGGATCAAGGTAATACTCCTACATGTATGACTAATATAAGTCCTCATACTCCTGATGAGGATCATAGTGTGGTAGATCACGAGGTGTATGTAGATCATGGTAGGAGTGATAAGGGTCATGTGTATCATTAAGATCATATTGGGACTACTAATGAGGTAGTTGATAATAGGGGTATTTACCATAGTTGTCTATATTGACCTCATATGTCAAATAAGATGCAAAAAAATGACTAAAATATTTAATGAGACATACTTGGTCTGATCATAACCATAATATTGATTCAAAGTCACCATTGGTGGTAACTTTGCTTGTTCCTAAAAGACGATCAGAGAAAAGACATACCAAGATCTTCCCACTCTTTTGGATCTTTGTCCCACCAGGTGTGCCAGAACTATTGGAGATCTGGATTACACCCTAGCTAGAAGTAGAAATTTTTAGGTTCCATTACCAAATATATCTCAACATGGTAGTGATCGTAGGCTATGGGTTACCTATATTTGGGTCATACCTCTAGGATTTTTAATGAAGCTAGCTCATTTTTCACTAAACCTACTAATGGCCATGAAAAAGGGAGACAGAGATAAATTTAAAGGGAAAACTAAACTAATAATGGTGATACACCAAAATTATGGTTGATCCACTCCATTTTAGCTCCTCATAAACACTAATGATACAAGCAAAAGGATGGACCTACAAATCCACAAGTCTATTATACAACAACATTTCATGTAGAGTTTCACCAAATGATTAAAATTTGAGGGAAGTGATGGAGAGGTATAATAAAAAACACTAACTAGATAATGTATACATATATAAGCTTTAATAAAATGACATTTGAACATTGAACATGACCTCCATAATAAGATAACTACTAACTAGGTGAGATCAAGACTTGACAAGGGAGAAACTTTTACCACATATGTAAATCAACTAAAATAAACACACTAGACTAGAATAATGAAATCTAAAAAATAGTCCTCTATTCATTCCAAGAGGTTAAAATATCAATCTTGGTAGAGTTTAGTCATGCCCAAGAGAGGGATTTAGAGGGATAAATTTTTAGGCTTAAAATCCTTTATTTATAGAAGAGAAGGAGAAAGAGAGAGAGAGGGGAACATCCATTAGATAGTGGAGAAAGGGTCTTATTCATCAATAAGTGTGGTGTAACTCCATTTATTCCTTTCTATATCCATGCCTTCTCTAATTAGTATTAATCCTTATCAATAAGCTAACCTCCTTTTGTTTTTATAATCTATGAGCTCCTCTCATTAGTTGAGAGATTTACTAGAGGACAAGAGTTTTTTTAGCATGATGATAATTATATTTGATTATAATCAATGCCCTAATTTATTTCCTAATCATCATTTATTAATTTTGAGACTCTAAACCCACTTTACTTGATTATGAGGATCAAATCCTTGAATTCAGAAATTGACAGTGCCATGCTATGAATAGTGGTAAGTACTTGCTTTATCAATGATAAAACCACATTGATAAATGAGACCCTTCTTCATAAATATTAATATATGACCCATGATCATAGGTCCACTATAGATAGAAAACCAATCTCCCTTATTGGTTTTCCTATAGTTATCATATTAATATAGAACTATAGACTATATATCCCTTTTTCTTGACTATATTAGGTCAAAATAAACCAATTATATCTTTGTAGGAAATTAGAGTTCACCATATTTAGGTCCTCTCACAAGAAAAGGTAAATAAAGTCATAGAATGAACCTTACATGATCCAAATTATCAAACTAGATGTCCATATTAAGCTTTAATGGTAATCTTTCATTATATTTTAACCTGACTGCATCAATATGTTTTCTTTATGACATTTAAATAATCTGTAATGTCAATGAGATGCCCCTTTACAAGACTTTCTTTATTTCAATTTAAAATTACTCCTTGGTTGAACTTTGTCCATCGAGAATTGACTCAAACCAATCAAATTCTACCTAGTTATCTCTATTATTATTGGTCCTAAAAATATTTACTATCATATCTTGACTTCTTGACTTACACTCATGGCATCAAATTTTCTTGGTATGAATGAATGTGGTCCATCAATCTCCTATAATGTAAGATCCTTTGACACATTGACTCATAATTGCACCATTGGATCAAAGTGTAATATTAAATGTGATCCCTTGAATATTACTCGACCCACCATTTGAACTAAATCAGTGAACTTATGAGATTAAAATTGATGTCCACATGATCATCAAATATGTTCATGAGTCCATCATTAATGTCCATGAACCCATCAAAATTTAAACCCTAGTGGTATTTTTGTTGATATTTTATTTTGACATATCTGTGACCATCATTGACATCTACATAAATGTCAAAGGATTTTTTTTTAAAACCAAATATTTATTTATAGGAGCCTAAATTTGATGTTATCATGAATGCTCCATTCTACAAGTCTACTTTCAACACTTATAACTCAAGCTAGATAACTCACCAAGGCATGAAATATTTAGAGGATGATTTAGGCATGAATAAATCCATGGTGCTACAATATTTTGGTTCATGAGGGATCCCTAAGTTAAGATTTAAAATGTTTAAACAAATTGTTCTAATAATCTCTACATGATGTCTTGGTGATGGTCTTGTCCTTCAAGCTTGCATATCTCATTTTTACTTGACCCTTCAAGGTTCTAATGAATTTATTAGACTTGTGCAACATAGTTAATGATCCTAAATGTTTGAATCATTATGATATAATATTAGTATTTAAAATTTGAAACCTTAGACCCCTTTACTAAGCCCTTTGATCCATTTCTTCATTAAGAACTTTTCTCATCCTTTTTATCTAGGCAAAATGCCAAAATGGCCAACATAATAACAATAATATACTAGAAATAAGTCTCATACTACAACCAAAATATGTCGAATAGACAAGGTCATAACCATAATAATAATTTATCCAAGTAAAAAAATCATCTAGAACAACCACATCAGGCTTATCACAATGTCACATGTAGTAATGTAAGGGTATATGAAGTGGGGTTATGGCATCAAGGAAAATGATTTCATGATCACTTTAGGTGGGATAACTATGTTTGGATTTATTCCCTACTCAAATTTATTAATGTATAGGTAATGATCAATAATCAATAGGGATGATTGGGGAAAGATAAACCTATTACACTTATCCTCTTTTTTTTAGGTTTATAGCTCACATAAGTACCCATATGGTTTACAATGCAAAGACAAGGAAACATTTTAACCCATAACTTTAGATATGTGGTGGTTGGGGTTAAGAATATAAAATTAGTTCCAGCATAAAGATGTTCAACTAATCTATAGTAGGCCAATCAATAAAAATATTAGATAAAAAATATTCTAAATTCATACAAATAAGATTGCTAAAAATAGTAACGTAAAACTAGTGAAATATATTGTAATAAATAATAAACAATGGTACTTAGTTGATTTACTTTGTGTAGTTAGATCTGGACTAGAAATACAAGTAAATTATGTAGGATTAGTATTTTGGATCAGTTGTCAAATTATGCAAATTGAAATTTGTTGTCCATAAAAACTATCATTAAATCTAGGTACTACCATCTATCTTAGGGTCTGACTATGATGCAAGTGTATAGTATGGAATAATGACTAGATTTGTATGCAACCAACTTAATTTTTTAAAATTTTATATTGCCTTTCTATTTGTGTATTTATATCTGGGATATAATTTGTCTCTCTTCATTTATTGATAAAACCCTATCTCTTCACCCTTATTTACCCTTAGAATGATTTTTTCTAAAATCAAGTTAGTGGGATCACATTGTTGTGCTGACCCCTAAGACCCATCTATTAATAAGAACTACCTACATAGCCAACACTCTAAAGAGGCCCTTATACTTATGTATATCTCCCCTATGTGTGGGAAAAGTGTGTGCACAAGGGTGAAATATACTATATAATGATGTATGTAGTGATCTAGACTGTAATTTGAAAAATATCATTCATGGGCTGATATTTGAGTGATTTAGACCTATAATATTACTACTCTTATGCCTGATATAAAAATAAGAAAAAATAGGGCTAATAACTTGGTTATGTAGTTGATTGATTTATATTTATTTTGTTTTTTCTTGGTATTTTTTAGATTAATAATGATAAGGATTAGAATTGTATTTATAATTCACCTTTTTAAAATATATCATGATAGGGTCCAATAAGATAAATAGGCCAACCCATAGGTTTTGAAACATATGCAATTTATATGAATTTTAGAAACTAGACACTAGATAAGGATCTGGACACTACCATTAGCAATAGTGTCCCTGTATGGATAATAGTATCTAGAAGGATTGAAAATAGGTATGGATTTGAAAGTGAAAGTGAAGGATGATTATCATTTTTTTAGATTTATGTCCATTATAAGATACTTGGGTTATTATAATGATATGGATTAGACTATCATATAAGCATGTAAGCACAATGAGATGATTAATGTGATCTTTTTAGTAGCAAGGATGTCTATAACTTAAAGGTATAACCTTGCTTGATATTTTTTAAATTTAAAAGATTAATATACTATAAATATTCAATTTTAGTAGCTACATCTCCCCCTTGATCTAGTAATTCATAAGGATGAAATTACTAGTTTAAAGGAAATACATGTGCACCCAAGTGTGTATAACACACATTACCTTTGATTGAGACCAATTTAAATTATTTGCAAGTGTATGAATTGAAATTAAGAGCATGTTATCATGTAAATCAAAGCATAAAATCTAAAATTTGATATAAACAAAATGCTTGAAAAGAAAGAGAATAAGCAAGGAGTACACATGTGCATCGATTCCACCATGTTTCCTCTTGATTCTTTGAATTGATAAATATGCTTCCTTATGAAGCATTAGATCTATAAAAGGTTATGAACTAAACCTTGGATAATTGAAGAGGGATATTGAAAGGTATTGTATTATAATGAAAGTAATGATAATCAAATTGTTCCAAGAAACATAGATCTACGGTTTTAGTAGAACACCACATTAATAAAAACAATAATATAAAAATAATTTGACAACATAAACATACAAATAGATATGAAAAATAAAGAGCAAAAATATCATATATTATATATCCAAATCTTCTCAAATATAATGAATGGGATTTGCATATATAATTAATAAAAATCAATCCTAACTAAGACATAAATCTAAGTGATCAATCCTAGTTAAGAGATCAAGTTAAGTGATCAATTATAACTAAGATATCAAGATAAGATATCAAACCTAGGAATAATAGATAATTATACTTAAAGGATAGAAACAACTAGAAAACATCCCCATAATTGTTAGGAACCTATGAAAATCCTTCTCTTTACTTTGTTAGTATATTAGTTTCTAGAAATGCATATGATTTGTAAGTCCTCCCATGAGAATTTTTTTATCCCACATTCATGGAAAGTAGTAGTTGCTTAGATCAGACCTAATATATAAGTAAATGTTGAGGCCAATAAAGGCATCCATGAATTTATTGTATTAAGCTTTCTCAAAGGAGGTTTCCCTCTCAAAGTGGCCTATGATCAATATAATCATTTTAGTACTTTTGTTAATTATATAAATATGTTATTTCATGCATTATCATTAATTTATTGCAAGAAGATCCTCTCATCTAGTATCAGAGTGCTTTCTAGGGCCAATTTTTTTTTACTTCATAAAATATTAACTATGTTCTACTACATAATCCCTTTAAGTACTTTTTTATAAAGTCTTAACTCTAATATACTATATAATTAATTTCAATAATTATCTGTATCACAATAATCTATTTTGGATCAGGGTAAAAACCTAACCACATAATAGTGAGAAGTGCTTGGGTGAAATCCCTAAAACTCATTGTGAGGACTACTAGAGGAACCCCAAAATAGTTGGCCCATTGAGAGGACCTACTAATGAAATGGGCAATGGGCTCTTCCCAATTGAGTAGTTCTCATCTATGAAGAAACCAAGAGCTATTATTGAGAGGTAAATTCATGAAAACAATTTTTTTTTGGAGAGTAGTACTTAGATAATATTGGTGGCCAGAGTGATATCTTTAAACCTTTAAGCAGCCATTAAAACTTGGGGCCCATTTCTATTAGTTTTAGAATATTACCATGGAGTATCAAAAAACCTACCATATCAAATATTCATACTTGCCATACTAGTTTTAGCATATTACTAGCATAGTATCAAAAAACTACCATATTATATCTTTAAGAGAGTATCAACAGACTTGTCATACTAGTTTTAGCATATTACCAATAGAATTTTAGATAATTTTCCATATCAGATTTGTAGACTTGTCATATTAATTTCAACATATTCCTAGTAGATGTTTCTTATAAAACATAGTAACCAAAAATAGAAAAAAAATAAAAAGTAAAGGATAAAAATTAAAAATAATAAATATATTTTTTTTTCATTTTTTTGCCATATCTCTCCATCTGTAGCCCCATTGATCCTCAAATTTTATTTTGACACCTAAAATTCCATTCCACATGTTTTCTTCCTTGAGGTTCCATATCATATTCCACTCCTAATTCTCACAAATCTCAATTTACCCATTTTTTGCGTTTTTCCATAACTTTTATTTTTGTCTATTTGCCTAAAAAAAAATTCCACAGTGTTCATGTCCCTTTTCTACTCCTTTGATCCTCTTTGATAAATTTTCCATGATTTCCATTTTCACTCCTAAAATTGTCATTTCCTTTGTTAATCATACTCTTACTATGTAAAAACATTAGTCAAAGTACTTTTACCCATTTTTTTTTACCCAAATTAAAAAATTCTATTACCAAACATGTCTTAACTCTAGTTTTCCTACCCATTTCAAAAAAAAATCTTATTTTGGTCATGGTAGTAACTCAAACAAGAGAAAAAAACACAGAAGATGAAATTGATGCCCTCAAGACCCACATCAAAGATCTTGATGAAAAATTCTCGGTCTCAATCTTCAACATACCACCATGCACAATAGATGACATCTAGAGTCCTCTTCAGACATCAAGTTTTATTCTTTCAATAATTTTTGTAGGTCGAAGCTTAATTTTCCTTGATTCAATGGTGTAGATGTGACTAGATGGATCTATCAAGCAGAACAATATTTTAGTCTATATAATACTTTTGATGCCAATGAGGTTCTTTTTTCATATTTTCATTTGGAACATGCATCCAATCAATGGTATTTTTGGTATACCAAGGCTCATGATGAGCCCATATTGACCAATATTTGCACCCTCATTTTGCAATAGTTTAGCCCTAGTGCTTTTGATGACTTTACTAGAGCACTCACTAAAATTTACTAAATAGGAAATGTGAAAGAATATCAAATAGAATTTGAAAATTTGGCCAATCACATAGAGGGATTATCTAATGAATTCTTGAGGAGTTGATTTGTCAGTGGACTAAAACATGCAATTCACTTAGAGATCAAAATATTACAACCTAACATAATGATGGAATCCCTAGGGTTGGCTAAGTTGGTAGAGGACAAGATCACAACTTAGTAGTGACTTAAATATAATGTTTCTCCATTAAAAAATATAACTCCATAAATATATCAAACAATTCTAGCCCCTAGAATCATTCATATCAAGCATTTGAATGAAGCAAAGATGTGAGCTCATAGAGAAATAGGACTATGCTATAATTTTGATAACAAATTCACTTAAGGACATCAATGTGTATAGTAAAAACAATACCTATTATATGTTGATTCTCCACCTAAAAACTAAATTATTTGAAGATGCTCAGGATATAGTAGATAATATAGAAGAAACTCCACCAATTATGGAACCTACTTCTCAAGAAGACCAAAAAGATATCTCTCACCATGCCTTAGTAGGAGTCACCACCCCATAAACCATCCAGATCAGGGGTAACTTCATGAAGCTCCCTCTCACAATACTCAATGATTTGGGTAACACCCATAACTTCATTGACCCTTGGATCACCAAATAAGATGATTTTTTTGTCCATCCTTGCTCTAAATTTGAAGTCATGATTACCAATGGTGGCATGTTACCTTGTAAAAGGAGGTGTCATAATGTGTGTATCTCCATTGGAAATTATAATTTACACTCTAAAATGTTTGCCTTGCCCTTAAGTGGTTATGATGTTATTTTAGGAGCCCAATGGTTACATACACTTAAACCCATCTTATGGATTTTTTCTAAACTTTAGATGTAATTTTTAAACAATGGGAAAAAACATACATTGAAAGGATTACAACTAGGGTCTTTCAACATCATAAGTTCACATCACATGGAAAATATTCTTTGAAAAAATTCACATGGTATCATTTCCAAACTACATTCCATTCAAATGCAACCATCAATAGTCTCCAATACTCCTGATCTATAAACCATTCTATAGAGGTATGTAGATTTCTTTATGAAACCACTGATATTGCCAACATCATGACCAAAGTACCACCATATTCATCTCCTTCTTGGAATCATTCTTCCTAATGTCAAGCCTTATCACTACCCATTTTATGAAAAGACCAAGATCAAGATGCTCATTTGAGACTTATTAAAGCAAGCCATTATTTGCCTTAGTACCAACCCATATTATTCCCTAGTTCTCCTTGTTAAAAAAATTTATGGATCATGGTGCCTTTGTATTGATTTATGTGCACTTAATTACATCATAATCAAGGATAAGTTCCCTATCCCTATTATTGATGAGCTTCATGGAACTCATTTTTTCTCTAAGTTAGATCTTTACTCTGGATATCACTAGATCTAGCTTCATGATGATGATATCCCTAAGACAACTTTTCACATACATGATGGCCACTATGATGTTTTGGTCATGCTCTTTTTCCTCATGAATGATCCTTCAACATTCTAAGCATTGATGAATAAAATATCCCAGCCCTACCTATGGAAATTAACTCTAGTCTTCTTCGATGATATCCTCATCTATAGTAAAACATGGTTTAAGCATCTCCAATATTTAGAGCTTATAGTGAAACTTTTCTTTGATCATCAACTTTATGGAAAATAGTTCAAATGTATTTTTGGTTAGGATGAAGTGGAGTATCTTGGGCATATTATTTTAGCCTAAAGGGTTTGAGTGCATCCCAAAAAAATAGTTATCATGACAAATTGGCCTCAACCTTAGACACTCAAGATCCTCCATGGTTTTTTGGGGTTGATTGGATACTATAATTAGTTTATCAAGGATTACAATAAGATTGTAGATCCACTAATAGCTATGTTGAAAAATGATGCTTTTAAATGGACACAAGCTATTGAGTGTGTATTTTAAGAATTAAAATAAGCTATGTGTACTATGCCTATTTTGGTTATGCTAGATTTGGCTAAGACCTTCACTATTGAGAGTGATGCTTGTAGTAATGATGTGGTGATGTTCTCCTCCAAGAATGATTCCCCATTGCATTCACTAGAAACCCCTTTTTAGTAAGAATTTAGTACTCTCTACTTATGAGAAAGAAATGATGGCCACTTTGCATATAATATAGAAGTGGTGGCCATACCTATTGGGGAATCATTTTTGCATCAAAATTGACCACCATAGTCTAAAATATTTCTTGGAATAATGGGTATCTACTCCATCACAATAGAAATGGGTTAGCAAAATCATGGGTTATGACTAAGAGATAAATTATAAGAAGGTTAAATTCAATATTATGGATGATACTCTATCTCACACATTTTTGGACCAAGCTTCCCTTTCATCTATTTCCATGCCTACTGTAAATTGGTTGGATGATGTACAATAAGGGTATGTTTATGAATACACATTATCTCAAATCATTCAATAGTTGGACACTAACCCCTCTATAGTATCATATTATTTTTTGGGATGTTACTTCTCTGTGATACAAGGGCCATCTAATTCTTCTTTAGAGCACAAATATTTAGTAGGATATATTATATGAACTCCATGATTTTCCATCCATAGGGCACTCAGGGTTTTTCAAAACTTATGAGTGAGTATGTCACAACTTATTTTGGAAGGGAATGAAAAAGGAAATTCAATAGATAGTGGCTAAATGTGATACCTACTAACACAAAAAGGGTGAAACCACACTCAGTCCTAGGTTTCCCGAACCTTTGCCCATCCGTACCAAGATTTAGATAGATATTTTTATGGATTTCATTTAGGGGATCCATAAATCTAGAGGTAAAATAATGATCTTGGTTATGGTTGATCTCCTCTCCAAATATAGTCATTTTTGTGCCCTTAGATATTCCTATACTACCTCCATAGTCACATAAATTTTCTTAGACCATATTTTCCATCTTCATGGCATTCCTTCTTCCATTGTCTTATATCATGATGTAACCTTCACTAGCCATTTTTGGATAGAACTATTTTGATGCACTAACATCCAGCTAAAAATGAGTTTTAGGTATCATCCATAAATGTATGGTCAAAATGAAATTATCAACAAATGCCTAGAAACTTACCTTCATTGATTCACTTTATAATAATAACACTAGTGGGAAAAATGGCTTCCTCTTGCTGAATGGTGGTAAAATAACTCCTACCATACTTTAACTAAAATGAATCCTTAGGAAGTAGTCTATAGTCAATCATGACCAATGCTCTTTCCATACGCCCCCAGTAGTTCACTAGTTCAAATAGCCAACATGCTTCTTTGAACACAATATTAGATCTTCAACACCTTGTGGGATAATATTCATATGGAACAAAATAGAATTAAATAATAGGCTGATCAACACAATTATGCATACACCTTTCAAGTAGGTGATATGGTTTTTCTTCACCTATAGCCATATAATCAATCCTCCCTAAAACTCAAAGGGCATCATAAGCTGGATCCCAAGTTATATGGGCCATATAATGTTCTCCAAAATATTGGGTTAGTTCCTTATAAGTTGGATCTCCCACTTTCTTCCCAAGTTCATCTAGTATTTCATGTCTCTTGTCTAAAGAAAGTTCTTGACATAAACATTAGAGTGCAGACTATTTTACTATAAATTTATAATTAAGGATCCATTATTCTTAAGCCAAAGGTAATCTTGGATAGGTTAACATGCCAATTTCTCTCCCACTCCATCATAGAGGTATTAATTCAATGGCACAGAATGCAACTAGAGGATGCAACATGAGAACCACTCTTTCAGATTCAGTACCAATTCCCACATCTAAAGCTTTGAGGATAATTTTTTTAAAGAGGGAGGGGATGTTAGGAACCTATGCAATCCATTCTATTTACCTTGTTAATATATTAGCTACTATGGATTCATATGCTTTGTAAGTTATCCTGTGAGAATTTTTTTAATCCCATATTCATAGGAAGTAGTAGTTGCTTAGATTAGAATTAGTATATAAGTAAGTGTTGAGGCCAATAGAGGCATCCACACATTTTTTGTATTGAGATTTATTAAAAGAGGTTACCCCCTTGGAGTGTCCTATTATTAATATAATATTTTTAGTGTTTTTATTAATTATATAAATCTATTATTTCATGTATTATCATTAATTTATTGCAGGAGGATCCTCTCAATTATATCTAAAAGATAAATATGTAATATCTCATAATATATATATATATATATATATATATATATATATATATATATAATAATATAAATAAAATATCCACACATAAGTGGGTAGGAATAACTAAATTAATATAAAAGTAAAACACCTAAGTGAACATAAGCTAAGGTAAATAATCTACTTTAACACCCCTCCTCAAGTGAAACTAAGGAAGAAAATAAAGTGGCATATCCATAATTTGAGTCCAAATAATAAGGCTTGATTAGGTACTCATGTACAATATATCCATGAAGAAATGAGTAAATAAGATGTCCTCATGAACACCTCATAAGGACAACTTATGAATCCACAAACATGCCATGTAACTTAATGTATTAAGAAGATTCAAAAGGATTCATAAATATGTTAGAAATTTTTTGTTGATTTGAAATACACTCCAAGTAAAAAACTCCATTGTTAATGTGATGATGAATGAAGTGCACGTGAATCTCAATTTTCTTCATCCATTAGTGCTTAACAAGATTTTAATAAATGTTAATTATACTTTGGTTGTCACACCAAAGTATAGTAGGTGAATCATTCACGAAGCCAAAATTTATCAATAATTGATGAAACTAAATAACCTATTAACTTGTGACTACTACCCTATACACTATATTTGTAGATGAAAGTGTAATAGGTTATTGATTATTACAATCCCAAGTAACTAGAGAAGAACTAAGATAAAAAAGGTAGCCATAAGTGGAATGCTTGTCATCAATAGAACCTACCTAATCAAAATCAATATATGTAACCAACTGAGTAGAACCTCTGGTGTAGTGTAATCTAAATTCCAAAGTACCCTATAGATATCACAAAATCCTTTTGGCAACCTACCGATGACTGTCATGAGGATCATGTGAAAACTATGATATAATTCCTAATACAAAATAAATATCAAGGAAAGTATGGGTCAAATACATGAGATTCCTAAATAACTACCTATATAATATAGGGTCACAAAGATTATTAGTGTAGGTGGAAGTAAGAGTCACCCTAGACTGAAAATAGAGGGACTTGGCTTGAAATTAGCCATGCTAAAACATTGAAGAAGATCAATGGTGTACTTTTGATGATTGAAATGAATGCCTGAATTTAACTTAGAATTTTTTAAACTAAGGGAAAAGTACAAAACACCAAGATCTATCATATAAAATTGTAGTAAAATATCCCATTGAATATCTTGAATCTGAGAAGAAGAGATACCTATAATAAATATATCATCATGTAAAACTAGTATAATAATATCATATCTAACATGATGGATATATATGGTATGATCTAAGTGGTAGCAGATAAAGACAATAGATAGAATAAAATATTCCATCTTATCATACTAGGCTTGTGGAGCCTATTTGAGACTGTAAAGAGACCTTCATAGTTGATAAATAATAGAATAATCATGAAAAACTAGTAGGTTATTCCATGTATTTTTCCTCCTATAAATCTCCATTTAAGAAGGCATTTGGTACACTAACCAACCCTATGATGTTTCTAAATAAGTTATAAGCCACATGGAATACATCTTGGAAATAGGGGGAAAAGTCTCAAATTAATCAATACCTTTGACTTATGAGAAAACCTTTGCTAAAATACATGCATTACACTTTTTAATGGACTCATTAGCTACATATTTAGTATGGTATATCCACTTTCATCTAACCAACTTTATTCTCTTAGGAAGAGTGGCCAAATACTAAGTGTGGTTCTTTATCAAAGAAGAATGCTCATCTATCATTACATCATCCCACTCTTATATCCTATGAGCCTATGAAAAAGACTATGGATCCATAGAAAATACCTGAAATAAAAGTCCATAACCTATAAAATGTGTATGATGATGTCTAGTGGGTGAAAGATCTTGTATGAAAGGTGTTTCTTCAAAAACCATAATATGATCCCACATTGGCATAGTGGGAATAAGTTATGCATCTAATCATACATCCATAACCTCCTTAGTGTCCTCTTAAACTAGCTCCTCAAAGAAGGGATCATCAATATGAAGTGATGAATCATTAATGGATGGGATCAAAGAAGAAGAAGAAGACACAGAAGAATATAAATAATTATGAGAATAAAAATTCTCACCAAACTCAACACTTGTTTTAAAAATCATATCATGAGTACCAAGATCCAAAATTTGATAATCTCTCATGTCCTCACAATACCCTAAAAATATCAAGGGTTGGATCTTCTTATCTAAGGCTTTCCTTTTCTTCTTTGGTACAAAATCCCAAACGTGGATAAAAAAAACTTAAAATAATGAAACATAATTCTTAGTTATAAACCAATTCTCCTCTAGATTAAAATGCTCAGGTGATTTGTGTGGTGTGTGATTCTGAATGTAGTTTTCACAATTAAGTGCTTCTACCTAGTATATAGAAGGCAAATCTTGAGAATGGATCATGTAGCTAGCCATATCCTTTAAAGTTTGGTTATTCTTTTCTGCTAAGCCATTATATTGTGAGGTATAAGGAATAAAATGTTTGTGAAAAATGACACTAACTACCAAAAAGATAGAAAACTCTTTGTTGAAGTACTTCCCCCATTATTAATGCAAAGCTTCTTTATACAACTAGAATATTTATTCTTAACCAAAGCTTTGAAGACTTTAAAGTGTGAAAAACTTCACTCTTGTACTTTAGAAAATAAAATCAAGTACTCCTCAAGATATTATAAATAAATGTAAGATCATAATTATCTCCATTAAAATAATGAGTATAATAACCCATCAAGTCACTAGGCATAAACTCAAGTGGTGAATAAGCTCTCTTAGACATACCCTTAGAAAAAATTTATTGGTGTTTTTTCCCTAATGAATATCCATGGTAAAATCCATGAATATAATAAAATGTAAGAAGATCATCAACCATACCATGAGTGATCAAATCCTTCAAATATCTATAACTAATATGTCCAAATATTTCATACCAAAGCTTACTATCAGAATCAACATGAGAAGTAAAACATGTCACCATATAAGAAGTGTCATCAAAACCCTCAAAGTGATATATTATATAACTATGATCAACAACACCTTATGAAATAAGTTAATAAGGATCTAACAAAGCTATAATTTCATCCCCTTGTGGTGTGAAATTCATTCTCTTAATCTAACCAAAATGAAAAATTTGATAAATAAAAAGTAAATATGAAGTGATGTTAGGAACATTTGGTGTCATTAATGTAGCCACCAACAATTTATATGTCACCTTTTCCATTAACATAAATAAATGAAGATTATACAACCTCAATGTGGTAAGTAAAACTCAAAATAAGAGATACAAAATACTCCTTAGAATAAGTCATGTGGTGAGAAGCACCAAAATATACAACACAAATATTTGTAACAAGTGACTGAGATCTCCCAAAAACATTAAGTGCTTTGCCATGTTCATTAGGAGGTGGAATATATATATATATATATATATATATATATATATATATATATATATATATATATATATATATATATATATATATATTGTGTTTTCTAATTTTATCCTATAAGTCTTGCATTCTTTTCTAACACCTAGTTTATACATGAATAGTCCCCTAGAAAAGGAGCATGAAAAGCTAGCCTTATTATTGGATTTAGAAGACTCTTTGGGTTTAGTGGCATTTAGAGATGGAGAACGAGTAGTTTTGGGTTTAATTTTTTTATTTTCCCTTTCCATTAGGATTAGATAATAATAATACCTTTTGAGAGGCATAAGAATCGAGTTTAGACCATTTGGATTCTTTCCTAGTAATTCTTTCACAAAAGAACTCTAAATTAGGAATTTTGAATGTGGAAAGGTAGAAGCAAGTATTTGGAATAGAAATTTCAACTTAGATATAATTAGGTAAACACACTCTTATTATTTCTTATCTCTTCCACTCCCCTTCAATTGTGTCAAAAATTGCTTGAACCTAGTAAGATAGTCTACTATAGAAGGAAAATAGTAAAGATTGAAAGAAGTGATCTCTACTTCAAACTGCATGGCTCTCATGTGATCCACTTTACTAAATAAACCCTTCAAAATTTTCCCATATTTTGAAAGGAGATTCACATACTTACAAATGAAAAAATATTATCACTTACATAATTTCCTATCAAACCCATACATGCATCAAATTTGTATTGGTGCTTAAATTTCTCATATTCTCTAGTGAACATTGGTTTTGTTTTAGTTATTATGGCCCATATTCCTTTATATTTAATTATTGTTTCCATTCTTGGTCTCCATGTCTAGTAATTACGTGTTGTTAATGGCTCACATAGATCTAATGTATAATAAATCATTCTAATAAATCACCAAAGAGTAAATGAATGCAAAATGGTACACAAATTTACATCCACACATCCCCGCAAAAGATTTCATATTGAGCCCCCCTCCCCATAAAAATCATATAGAGCTTTATATTTTAGTGTGTTTTGAAAATTAAATGACACCAATATATCATGTGTAAAAAAGCATACACTTTATAAAAAAATAGCACTAAATTTTGAATTATAGATAAAAAGGTATATTTTTTACAAAATTTTCTTGTCATAAATGGGTCAAAAAAAATTACACCCAAAAAAATTTAAGGGCTTGGAAAAAATAATTCTTGGAGAGATTAAAAAAAACAAGGACTGGATTTAAGCCCCCATAAGTAAGAATAAAAATTAACCCCCCCTCCATGTGACCATACAATATGACTAAGGGGCTAAGGGTGAAGATGAAAGCTTCCCCTTTTGAATAATTTTATTGATGTGTGTATTACATCAAAAAAAGAGGGAATCTGAAGATGAATAGTACTCATGTTTTCTGGTCTAAAATTGACACTCTCTTACACATCACCTAGATGTTGTATGTTTTCTTAAATTTGACACTTGTTTGAAAAAATTTCTATGTTTTACATGGATCTAAAAAATAAATACAAACATAATGCAAAAAAAAATGCATAAATGGTGCACAGATAATGCACAAAAAACATAGAATGTCACATGCAACATTCTCACACCACAATAAATATAGAACTAGGTGATCTTCTTCTTTCCTTAAAAATCATTTATACAAACACTATGATCCAAAACCTATAATAAAAAATACAAAGATATTCCTTTTGGCCATCACAACAAATAATAAACTAAATTTATGGAAAAACCCTTGAAATGAATTTTTAAATGAATTTATACAACACCTTAAGCTCTGGTACATGAAAGGAACAATAATTAGAGTTTTCCAAGCCAAAAGGATCTATGGTATTAGTATAATATCATATTCATAAAAATAATAATATGAAAGTAATTTGATGGCATAAATTTATAGATAGATATACAAAATAAAGAGTAGCAATATAATATATTATATTTCCAAAGCTTGTCAAATATGATGAATGAGCCTTGCATATATAGACAAGGAATATCAATCTTAACTAAGAGATCAAGTTAAGCGATCAATTATAACTAGGATATCAAGCTAGGATATCAAATATAAGACTAATAGATAACTATCCCTAAAAGATAGAAATAACTAGAAAATATTCTCATGATATCTAAAAGATAAATATATAATATCTCATAATATCTAAGAAAAATAAATGAAATATCCACACATAATTGGGTGGGAATAAATATATAAATGGAAAAATAAATCACCTCGGTAAACATGATTTATAGTAAAAAACCTACTCTAATATACCCCCAATCCTTTGTAAGGTTGAGTTGTGACACAACCATTGAGATCATTATATCTCAATCACACAACTCAAGTGTGAATATATATAATATGGTGAAGGTGAATGATTTAATCAAATAATCCTATAAATTTGGTTATAATGGACAATTTAATCATTCTAATATATAAATCTAGTGAGTTTGAATGATTTGATCAATTCAACCAACTGTTGTAATAGAAATTTCTTGATAATAGTACATCCTAGTGTAATTAGTGCATCTTAGTGAATAGTATAATTGGTATGTTTTCAATTTTTGGTGAAATAGCATGGAATATGCACCTATAATATGTATGATACATATTATGTGTGTCATAAATCTAAAAACCACCTTTTCAAATCTATTCAAAATTGGTGTAATGTATACGATTTTGACCAAAGTATATATTTGAATAATGGAACTAAGCTAGAGTTTGTGCAAATGTGTAGGCCATGTATTTATGGAATTCCCCCAGTGAATTTTGGAGATAATGATTAAGTTTATAAGTGTGGATTTCATGTTTTTATGAAATTCCCCCACTAAAATTTGGAAATGCTAAGAAGGTGTATAAGCGTGGATGTCATGCTTTTATGACATGCCCCTATTGAAATTTAAAAATTATTAAAATGTGGAGGTCATGATTTTATGACATGCCCCCAATGTTATGCACCATTTAGGCAAGGGAAATAGAATTTATAAGGTGTCCAACCTCAAAAGGATAAGGTAGTTGTATAATTTATATATAAATCATGTAGCATATATGGATAACATTCTAAAGTAGATATATCAATTAGGCTTGTAGTATGTTATCATATCAAGTCCTAATATGCATGATATAGATCATGGAAATGTATATAGAGTAACAATACAAGATCAAAAAAAAAAAAAAAACCAAGCATAAAAAAAAGAAAACTAAATATAATTCAAAGTAATAGTCTAAGGAGATAACATGTAAGGGGCTTGTTAAAATGTCACACAATTGAAAGGGTGACATATTTAAATTTCCAATCAATATGGAATGACATATTCAAATGTACAAACAATAGATAATAACACAAGAGACAAAAATCAAGGAACATATTCAAATATTATATAAGATAATAAAAAGAAATGTAGTATACTCAATGAAGTGGAAATGTGAGTAAATGAAGTATAATCAACCCACATAAACGTAATATACTAGTCCCTATATATGTGTTAGAAAAAAACCTTATGTAGTATGGAATATAAAGTAGAATGTGAAAGATATGAGAATGGATATAGACATGTGTAAGAACTAGCATATAATATCAAACATGATAATGTATAAATGATCATAAGGGATATATAAAATTTATCAAACATGATAAAATAAGGTAGATGCCCCTAACATCCTATATGATGTGGGAAGAAGAGACATCCAACATATGGATGTGCATAGATCATGTATCTAGATGTGCCTCTATCACACTCAAATATGCATGAAACATATGTGTATATAGGAATGAAATTATATGTTATCTAATAACATAAATCAAACAACATAGATGTTTAGGAGCTAATAAAATCTAGGAATGCTAAATATTTTTGTATTTTTGAATTATTTTAATGTTTTTGTATTTTCACGAATATTTAATTTATTTATATTTTTATAATATTTTATTTATTCATAATTTTTTGGGATTTATAATTTTAAATAAAATGAAAGTAGATGATACCTCCCATTTAGAATATAAAGGACTATCTGGTGATCCTCGTGACCCTTTTTCTTACTATCATTGTTTATGATTTTCCATTACTAATGCTTCAATGTTTTATAGTAAGTTGGTGTCAGAAGAAATTTATAAAGGACTATCATCATATTCATCATGTAGGAAAAAAATTTATTTATCTTTAAATTGGAAAGTGAGGCAATTTTTTTTGGTATTGATCATTGCATTCATTTTGGACAACCAATACTGACTAAGATGATAGATGAAGTTTAGTTATAGATTCACAACCTAGATGATAGTATAAACAACCTTGGTTCCACATGTTATGGGTAATATGTTGATTGAGTTTAAATAGAATATAAAATATAGAGTTTAATACGATCACCCCCATAGTATATAGTTTTATTCCATTCACTATGAGATAGGGATAGAGGCCAAAAAAACTCTATCTAGGCACGATTTGGTATATACTATATTAACTATGAGATTCTATGGGGAATATATAGATAGAAATAGAGTCTATATTCATTTTCTATGGGGCATTAGGGGGAATTGGCATAGTCTATATTTTTTTGGCCTGATATAGAGTTTCATTGGACCCCTCATATAGAATCTATAAATAATGAAGAGTAAAGTAACTATTGATATTATGTCCCAAATTTTAGAAGAATGTGGTGCTGTAAATTGTATCCAAGTTGTGTATAAAAACCTTGAGATGAAGACAATAGACCCCATCAATATTTATAATAATAGTATGATATTTGAGGTGTGGATGCTTAGAAGTATGATTCATTTCACTTTTTCCTTTTGAAAAAATGTAAATTAGAGGTCTTTTCCACTATTTTTGTATGATCACTATACATCCTTCATCTTTATATTTATAAATTTGGTTGTGAAATTCCTCACATTTATTTTTATTATGTCTAATTATTTGATGATAGTTACAATGTGAGAACACTTATTAAGGAATGAGTCGACTACTTGATTTGTGTTTGTTAGGAGGCAGAGATATATTATGCTTAAGTAAAATATAAATTATTGTATTCAATACATCTTATCTTACTTCTATCTATAAAATTTTCTATAGAGACATATGTGAAGATTCCATGTTATTGAGATGATGTAGTTGTATTTTTCTCATATAAGGTTGAATTAATTTTTTTAGCCAAGAGGTATGGATTCAATAACAAAAATTTATATCTTCATCTAACAATTTATTTGTGCCTTATATAAATGTGCCTTTATATCCTCTAGTGATGAATTTAACTTATATGTACAAATAATTTTAAGTGTGAATAGGTTATGCAAAATACTCTCAAGTAGATCATAATTTAATTTTTATAATTGTTCATCCATCATAGTATGAGGAATTTCATCATCACTAACAAAGTAATATGAAACTTTTCCATCTTTTTTCTTGGTGTTAACCAATAAAGGAAGCTCAAATTATTAAATTTATTATATTTTGGTATCATTTCATCCTTTGTTAATGGTTTTTATTCTAATTATGCACCCATGTGAACCTTAGTAGTTAGTACCTAATAAACATCTTGATGTAAATGAGTTATTTTTATTGATTCTCACACCTCCTAATTTGGTATACTTTCAAGTGGAGTTTATTTCTTTAGTGGTATGATTTTTATAACCCTATCTATGCTAGAATGTAACATTTGAATTTTTTTGAAAGGTTCATCATTAACAATAATTATCAATAAGGTCCCATCATGTATGAATTTCACACATTGATCTAATGTAGATGGGGCAATGTCTATTTTTTGTATTAAAGATCCACCCAAGAGTAATCTATAATAAAATTATTGAGACATTACTTGTAATATAATTGAAACCATTTTTTGTCCCAATGTCGCATCTAATGTGATTTGACCAATTGGAAGGATTCACAAATTATTAAATAGTTTTATATGCATGTATAATTTTAGAAGAAGATTGTTGATAATACCCATGGTGGTTAATAACTTTTTTCCACAAATATTTAGACTATATCTGCTATAAACTAAAACTCTTTTGATTCCCTTGTTATGCATACTCACTTTTATGAATAAAGTCAAATATTAATTAATAATATATTTTGATGGTAAATAAATTCTGGATAAAAGGCAAAGAGATTTGCATTGTTTTTCATACCCTAAATAATATATAAAAAATGAGTTGGTTTTATATCACTTGTTACTTGTGTTTCATGAAATGATTCATATAAGATACCCTTATAAATTGTAAATTGTTTTAAAATCTTGAAGATTGAAATACTAGCATGTATATTACTCAATTAATTGTCAATATCATATCATTTACTTGTAATCACTAGATTAGGCTTGGTAGGAACCTATTATATATTAAAATGTGGAAAGAGAGGTTGGGTACCCTAATACTTTCATGTAGTGACAACATGGATCCCAACATATAATATAAGTTATGGGTGAATAATGGGAGCAAGATGGTAGTTGTCACTTGAATAATCTAGGATAAACAAGGGATGTGAGCATTCATCATGGAATCTGTAAATTGGATCCATATTATTACAAAAATAGTTGTAAAGAGAGATTAAATTTTTCTCTATATTTTTAACACTATATTTTTATTAACCAATTTTCTTATTCCACTTGATTATATATTTGATTGATTTGACATAGAAAATAATGACTATCATTATGTACTTTAAGATGAAATAACTAATAAATGTATCCATATTGAAAATTATTTTAGGATAATAAAATATGAATTTTTAAATTTTGAATATTGTCAAATTAGAAATAAAAAAACAAAATTTAGTTAAATAGTAAAGGATGGAAAACATCAGGTCAAACTAGGGTTTTGGATACCAAAGGTCAAGTTCAAAAAATGCTTAACCCTAAATTTTAGGGGTTTGGTTGTGGTTAATAATATATTAGCTCAAGAAAAATGGTGATAAACTAATAGATATTAGGAAGATTAATATAAAACTTAGATAAACAATATCATGATTTTATATAATTGAGATTTGTAAAAATAATAAAGATATTAGAAGATATTGGAATAAATAAGAAACAATGGTACCTAACATGTTTATTATGTATAGGTAGATATAGACATGAATAGGTGTAAATAATGTTGGATAAGTATTATAGATCAGTCATAATATTATATAAATTACACTTTTGTGCCCATGGACACTACCATTGATACTAATGTTTGACTGTGATGCATGTGTATAATATAAAATAATGACCAAATCTATATGTGACCAAATTCATTTTTGTATATTTAATCTCACCTTTATCTTACTATAATTAGATTTGGGATACAATTTTCCACTCTTTATTTATTGATAAAACACTAGCTCTTCACCCTTTTTCACCCTTGGAATTAGTTTACTAAAAATGGGTTAGTGGGTTTATGGTGTCAAACTAACCCAAAATACCAATCTATATATGAGTGATGAATACATATCCAATAATCCAAAGAGGGACTCATACTTATGTAGTTATGCCCTATGCTTGGTAAATGTGTATGCATAAGGGTGAAATATAATAAATGATGATGCATGTAGTGATCTAGTTTGTAATTTGATAAATATCACTCCTCAGCTATTATTTGAATTCTTTAGACTTGTAATATGATTGATATAAAAATAGGGATGAATAGGGAATAATTTATTAGTTTTGAATTTGGTTTATTTAGCTTTATTATATATTTTCTAGATAAAACATGAGAAGGATTGTATTTGTGTTTATACCACATATTTTGAAAATATTTCATGTTAGGGTTTAATAAAACAAATAGGCTAATCCATATGTTTTGAAACATTTAAAATTTGAATTTTTTGGAATTTTACATGTAATAATGATCTATACACTATCATTAAGGATAGTGTCCCTCTATGGTTGGTAGTATCCACAAAGCTAGAACATAGGTATGGATCTAAAACTAATATCTAATGTTGTTTATCAGGTTTTAAGATTTTTGTGTAGTATAGGAGACATGGGTCATCATAATGATATTGATCAGCCTCAAAGATAATAATTTTGGCATAGTGAGATGGTGAATGTGAGCCTTTAAATAGAGGGGAGGTCTATAACTAAATGATAGAGTCTTGATTGATATTTGTCAAATGTATATAACTAGGATTTTATAAATATTCATTTTTAGTATCAATAAAAAAATAATAATTATAAGATCTATACATAATCAAAACATCTCAACCCTCTCATTATAAATAGTCACAAAAAAAGATCATATATTATTCATAATAAAATTGGAGAAGGTTGTAGTCAATGAACATGATTGACCTACATTATTTTCTAGTAAGCGTGAACCTATGTATAAATATCCAAAGACTTTGACTCTAGATTTGAGTTATCTCAATCATGCCTTATTTTATTTGTCATGGCTAAACATCAGTTATATTTAATAGTAATTTATAAAATATAATATCTAATGTTGTTTATCAGGTTTTAAGATTTTTGTGTAGTATAGGAGACATGGGTCATCATAATGATATTGATCATCCTAAAAGATAATAATTTTGGCATAGTGAGATGGTGAATGTGAGCCTTTAAATAGAGGGGAGGTCTATAACTAAATGATAGAGTCTTGATTGATATTTGTCAAATGTATATAACTAGGATTTTATAAATATTCATTTTTAGTATCAATAAAAAAAAATAAAATTATAAGATCTATACATAATCAAAACATCTCAACCCTCTCATTATAAATAGTCACAAAAAAAGATCATATATTATTCATAATAAAATTGGAGAAGGTTGTAGCCAATGAACATGATTGACCTACATTATTTTCTAGTAAGCGTGAACCTATGTATAAATATCCAAAGACTTTGACTCTAGATTTGAGTTATCTCAATCATGCCTTATTTTATTTGTCATGGCTAAACATCAGTTATATTTAATAGTAATTTATAAAATATAAGTATCTTGTATTTATTTTTACTTATTTTTATCATTTACTATTTAAAAAATTCAAGTTTAGTCAATTCTAATTTACATTCATATTTTTTATTAAATGTCATATATTATAATCTAAATAGATCTATCATGTTTTATACATATTAAACAAAAAAAAATTTATAATAAATAGGGTTAAGAAATAGGCTATAGAAAATCTAATCATTCAATATCTCACTTTCTCACATGTAGGAAGAGTGATCATGATTCAACATGATAGAGATGTTTATGCTATAAAATCACAATATTTATAGATAAAAAGTAGTATAAAACATGAAAAATCAAAAGTAGAAGAAGAATAGGTAATTTTATTACATAATCTCAAGGAAAATATAAGATATATTAACTTTGATCATGATGAGGATGGCCTAATCACTAATTTATGAGCACTAATTTTAAATATTTTTAAAATATAAAAATATAAAAATACATTCAAAATATTTGAAAAATAAAAATCAATGAATGAGAATGAATTGATTACTAGAGTAAAAAATCTACATATTCTATTTAGCACATATCTAATGTATAACATATTCATTTCATACACATGCATTTCATGGAACACTAGTGCAATGTAGGACATACATGTTACATATGGGCATATAGATTCTATAATTTATTTTATCCAGTGACATAATTAGAATTAGGGGTATCTTATTCCATAGTATTCACTATTATAGGTTATATATTTTTATAACCATTTACCATGTTGAGGTATCTATATTTATTACACATGTATCACTAGTTATTCATATCTTACTTAGTGCCACACAAATATGTTATTATACTATGATGTGACATTTATTCATATCGATGGTTTAACATAGTCCTGTTAGATATGTCATTTATGTTATTACTCTCTTACATGATAATCTACTTTGTGTTTATCTATTGTGTGTCCTTTTTCCCTTGTTTAATGAAATGTCTTTATGTCACTTATTTGTGACATATTTACATCCACACACACACACACACACACACACACACACACATACATATATATACATACCTACATATATATACATACATACATACATATACATACATACATATACATATACATATATATATATATACACATATGTATATATACATATATATACATACATACATACATATATATATATATATATACATATATATATATACATACATACATACACACGCACACACACACACATATATATACATACATATACATATATATACATATACATATATATATATATATATATATATATATATATATATATATATATATATATATATATATATATATATATATATATATATATACTTTGAATATGGCCCTTGCATTTTTATTTTGTGACATTTTTATGTCACTTGAATACATCCCTTGGCCTTATGTTTTACTCTAATTCTTGATCTTGTTCACCTTGTTGAGCTTGATTAAATTGAGTGGTTCCATGATATATATCATGCACCTTCACTACATAGTATTATTCAGTTATCTATGAGTGATGGTTACTATTGCGCATTTTATTGATAAAAATATCTATACATGACACTTATATACCCCACATTATATATGTTATATACATTCCTTGTTTGACATATAAATTACTATGATGACATAATCTATATATGTTCACATTATTATACATGATATCTTTACACATAAAATGATATAGTTAATTGTAATTTTGAGATGATTAAATCACAAGACATACCCCTCATATAAAAATGGGAATTAAAATGAGATTTTCATAGAGACATAAGCTTCCATGAACATAAAATAAAATGAGATTACAAATTCTAGAGTTTTAGATTGATTTAGGTATCAGATGATTTAGTTACTTGACAAATAGTGGCACATTAATATAGATTGTGGGGTCATGTGAGATGCATAGGAACTCACTTTATAGAGACTTGACTAAAAATACATATAGACTTGGGTTCATATGCATGGGCACATGTACACAATTTATAGGAATAATAATTAAAACTTTCCAAATATACATATATTTGAGATACATGTTCTCAAATTTAGCATATAGATACATAACATTCTCTATCAGTTGGTATAAATTTAGAGGGTATGATATTGGTTCATGCACATATACACACTTTCATATTCATAAGGCATGATAGTAGTTAATGTATATAAATAATAATATAGTTTAAAATATGAATGGAAAATGGTTGTAACTCCATTTCACACTTACCAAATATATACTCATGATGGGGGCATGAAAATTGATCATTATATTTTGATCATGAATTTTATTCTACATTGTGTGAGCTTGAGTAAATATATAAAATCATTTTTTCTTAATCTTTATGGGGGAATGATCACTATTTATTATATTTAGATTATGCATTTATTTTATAGAGGGAAAAGTTGAGTGAGCTATATTAAATCATTTATTTTGTTATCCATATGTAGTGTTTGATCCAACTTTAACTTTCAACAAACTCATCATGTGGTTCCCCTTTATTAATTTTACATTTATTTAGATTATTACATCACATATCTATCTCTAATTTCATTAGTTTTGGGTCCTATTATCTTCCTAATCACATGGATTTTATAATTACATAAATTTGGAGCACAATCACCCCAACACTACATGTTTTTTAGTAAGGAAAAATAATTTTTCCTTTGTTTAACAAGTGGAACCAAATTTCCAAGTTCTTAAGTATAAATAAAAATTATGCATTCCTTCAATAGGTAAGCATCATATTTAAGAAGTTTAAAAGGTAACATGGGTTTCACCAACATAACAAGTTTTTTTATTGAGTGACCTACACAATTGGATATTCTTACAAAATTCAAAGTGTGTAGTACCACTCAAGTGTATATTTTCATTTTAATCTATCAATTTCATTACTATAATAAACTTAAGGGTTTTGAAGTTGCTAAAATTTTGTATTAAGTAATTGAAAATGATAATATTGATGCTCATTTAATATGTATGACTTATATACAAAAATATAGAAGTAACCCACCATTCCCTCACACCTTCATACTACCTTATGAGTTTGATACTTCAATTATACTATTACATACCTACAAGAACCTCATTGTATATTTAAAACCTACTTATTATTTCACATAGATATATCTAGACCTTTAGTGTAGTACTTTTATACATGGGTTGGTAACCTTAGACTAGGTTAGAATCACCAGTGGATATTAACTTTATATAAATGGTACTAACCATCTCCTACTATTGAATACATTTTAAAATAGAATCTATCCCTTCATTTAGAATATATTCCTATTATGTTGGTGGTATGATAAATTACTCAATTATAATAAAACACACACGCGCGCGCGCGCGCGCACACACACACACACACACACACACACACACACACACACACACACACACACACACACACACACACACACACACACACACACACACATGCACATGCAAACATTTACACACACACACATGCACATGCACATACATACACACGTATACATGCATACATACACACATACATAAAGTAAGGTCTCACTTAATATGGGGGTTTTCACTTAATTAGTACACATTTATACACTAATTCACAATAAGAAAACCATATTATTTTTATCAAATTATAAATAACTCATTAGTAGTAGTCACAAGCCATTTTTTAAGAACACTAAATTTAAGTCAAAGTAATAACTGTGAAGTATCGAAGCCAAATCATTAGTTGGATACATATAATGAAGGATCACATTTATAGAAAAAAAGTTAAAATAATAAGCACATGATAAACAAACAAGTGTAATTTTGAAAGTGGAAACCAATAAATTAGAATTTATATAAGAAATAAGAGTATAATAAACATGTGCCTAAAAGGATTAATGTCATAATCATGATTTCTTAGGAGGAAACTACACAACATTACTCATTAGTAAATATTTTTATTTATTAGATTGATAATAAGGGACATATTTAAGAGAAATAAAATATCAATATAATAATTATATTAAAAGATAATTAATACATGGATGATTATGATTATGATAATCAAGGGGATTGGTACAATAGTGATGAGTATAAATAAGATGAAATCAATCAAATAAATGATATTATTAATGAAGATATAATAGAGGATTCAATAGATGATATAAATGAGTGGTGGTATACCTCTATTTGATCATGACATGTGATCATTCCCTTAATATATTTAGGACCCACATGTGATCCTTACCTTTTTTGGATCTTATGATAGTTTCAACACACTTTATTGGGAATATATTCTTCATGTTGGCTATATTTATTATCTCATCTATTATTCCATTTTCATATACATGTGTATATTGTCTTACATTGATCATTATTTTATCCCTTTCCATGTTTTAACTTGGACATTGCCTCTTCATTTTTAAATATTTCTATCCATCAGTGACACCTATCATAAAATTATTTTCATGAATTTATTGAGTTTCATTTTACTTTTGTAATCATACATATGTACTACTTACATGCACTATGGCTTCCATTAAGCTTATGTGTTTAGTTAAATTCATGTTTACAAATTACATGAATATATACATGGATTCCTCATCCTTATCCACCATCCAAATACCCTTTAAATTTTGGTATGGTGATTCATATATATAATGGGGGAATATTTATTCCATACCAATTTTGCATGCTACTACACTTGTTCTATATTATGCCTTGACACATTTTTATATTATCCAAATCACTCTCATTATTATATTCTCAAAATCATTATCAATTGGAATTACTTTAATCTATCAATAAATTAAAACCTAAACAACTAAAAAATCTAAAAAAGTACCCAAAAAATCACCAAAGAAAAGGACCTAAGCATGACATGATGGCTAGTTACACTATTTACATATGTTATTTATCACATGTTTAATAGATGACATATTATTTTTATACACATGTATTTCATGGTATATGAATGTGATGTAATACATATAGATCATAAATGGACATATAAATTTTGGATTTTCATATACCCAGCGGCCATACCAATTATGGAGACAGGCATATTATTATAAAGGTCACACTATCATAGGTTATATATGTTAGTGTAGGTATTTAATTTCTCGGATTTATTTATTTGGGAATATTATATTTTATCACATGTATTTTTCTTACATTTTAGGATATGCTTACTTAGGTGGAGTTGGTGTGTCATAGGTTTGACTAGAAGACTATGATGTAACTCATTTTTCTACCTTTTTTGGAGTTACAGTTCTATTATAGGATATTTTGACCACCTTTTATATAGGGGTTACACTTCTATTCTAGGGTGTCTTTGACCACCATTTTTGGAGGAGTTACTTAGCACTCCTATATGTATGTTTCACTTGAGGAGACTTCTCACTTAATAAATTTTTGGGTTTCTCCATTTTGGTTGTCTAATTTAATATTTAATTTATAATTTCATTCAATCTTTAGCTCATTATTAGTCTGCACCCACATTTGTCTCATGTTATAATTTGAACTTTGACCTCACTTTCACTAGACTTGGATCAAACTCTGATATGATATTAGAGCCAATTTATTAAATGTTTGTCTTGTTTTTCATTGTCATTAAGCTAATTTTGAAATATTGAGTTTATTTGCATATATTTTGAGGCAATGTTTTTTGAGGGATTGAAAAAAAAATTTAGGGGTATTTTTTGAAATCTCATAAACTTTGGGATTTGTTAAAATTCATATGGGAAAACTAAAAAATTCTAGGGGTATTTTAAAAAAAAAATTAGGGGTATTATTTTTTGGTGGTGGAATTGTAGTTTTATTATGTAAAAATGAATTTATCAACCTCATATTAGTTTTAGGGCCTATTTTAATATTTAATGGCATCCATACATTTAAAGGGATAGTGGATTCATAGCAAGCAGAAAACATGGGAATTGTTTAGATTTGGCCACCATGGAATGGTGTACTAGTCAGAGTTATTACATCCAAACATATCTCCACACCCCAAATGTTATTATGTCACCCACCTCTATGCTCATATCTTCATGACCTACTCAATACTGACCCCTCATATGATTCTTCAAACACATTCTCCTTGGCCTATGGCTTTCATGATTTTGGTGATGCCATTATTCTGAACATACACATCCCTACAAGCTACTCAACCTTGCCATCATTTGTAAGAATCAAATTTATTTTTATAGTATGGGTATGCACATTTTCATGTGTCATCTAAGTAGAAAACATATTCATTAAAGTTATGTGCATGCACATGAGGGTTTGCACTCAGGTAGTCTCCCTTGACCTCTCCATCAGTCTCCTAAACTTCCTTCAAGCACTTTGCATAATGATATTTCAAAAAAAAACACCTCTTTTGTTTGCAAACCATCGTTAAAATTTATTAATGGTTTTCATCAATTTTTGGTTTATTCTTCAAGAGGGAAAAGTTTTTAAGCACCTTTTTAAAAACAATCTTTTATTTAATTAAAAGTTTTAATACCTTTCATAAAAAATTGTGGGGATTGGTTTTAAAGAGTGGTTGCCTTCAAAGGGTATTTTCATTATTATTATTATAATATAGAGAATTTTATGTGGAGGGAGTCCTTATTATAGGGACTATTAGTATATAAGGAAAGGTTTTTTTTTTTTTTTTTTTAAATAATATATTATATTACAAACCTTTTTTAAGATTGGAAATTGTATAATTTTTAAACTATTCATATTTTTCCCAATCAAAGACTGGAGATTGAGGTGTAGTTTGGTAGTTATTCAAAACCACTCATATTCAAAACATCATTTATCTCTCTCATTTACTCATTATTTTACTTGTTTCCTTGGATGCATTTTTGGTAAAGTTTGATGTCCTCGTCTTGTTTGAAAAAATATGTATTTTCAACTCACACTAATTACTATTAACATTTTGGCCTCACAAACCAAATGTCAACTCCTATAATAAAAAACTTTCATGATGGCCATTCTAATATTTCTCATGGTACCTAAAACTAGTCATAGTATCATGAATGTCTATTGAAAGCCTTTGAATCTTATCGAGTGGTTTCATGATGTCATGGAGTATGCTTGTGAGCTCATGTATAATAGTTCCCTTAGGCCTATTCATGATGTGGTAATAGTCATGATGGTCTATAATTGAGTAAATATGGTGTCAATGTGACTTTGATGTCTAATGATTAGTTTGAACATTGTTTGATAAGGTTATTCTCCCTGGTATAGTTGTTTAACTTTGTCTCAGACTTTGGTTAACCCTTCATAGTGCTAAATACCCCTCAAATCACTTCATATAAGATTATCTATATTTTAAAAAATTTAAAATGGAGGTGTTTTGATAAAAATCATATTATAAATGTCTTGAATAGGTCCCATTATTACCACATGGTCATGACAAAGCATTTCCACATCATAAAAGTCCCTTTTAAGACTCATTTTCACCTCTCTACTAGACACATGGGCCCCACATGTGATAAAAGGTACCCTTTCAACTCCTCAAGCCATATCACTAAATTAAAAATGTTATTTATCTTTTTTTTTTCCCCTCTTTACCCTCAAATGTCAGTTCAAGGTCAAAACATGGAGAAAATAGTGGAAAAAGGTGTTTTTGTTACTTTTTGCATATTGTATAGAATGATATAGATAGTTCCATAAAATGGATATTCCTATATTGTGTAATATATTTTTATAGTTATGTGATAAAAAATTTAGTTTCAAATAATTACAAACAAGCCAAAAAACCATTCTCCTCTCTTCATTAGCTTCCTTGGCATCCTAGGTAGTCTTGTTAGGTTTTCCTTCATTCCATATAAGAGAGGTAAAATCAAGAGTTGGTCCCTTGGAGAGATGAAGGAATTCCCTTAACCTTAATATACATGTATTTTTTTAATGGTTCAAGGTATTATCTATCTAAACAAATTATAATAACTTGGCCACTCTAGTGGACTTATTCATCTATGCAAGGTTGAAAAAGTATAATAGTTTTGGTAGTTTTTTTAAAATTTTATGAAAACTAATCATTTTCATATGTTTAAGGTCCTAAAATACCATATAAAATTCCTTTCACAATTTTTACACATGTTTTTATGATGGGAGCAATTGAAACCTCTTATTTTATTCATTTTGTAGTCTACAAGTAAGTTGTAGGGTATATGGTATATGCTTGGGGTGTATGATGATGTTTTATTATTGATGGTGATAAAATTTAAGCCATTAAAGTCTCTTATGAATTTATAACCTCATCTAATTCAGGTCATAAAACAATAAAAGTGCTTCAAGTCATATCCCAAGGTAATTGTCATAAGTACACTTTGTAACCTCGTGACAAGCATAAGCCTGTGTCACTATAGTAGCTATAAAGGGTATCAAGAAAATTCCAAATATATATAAGTTCCTTAATATTTTAATATTTAATTTTATTTTCACCCTCAAGGAACATCACTCTCCTATGGTTAAGTATCCTCAATTTATATATTTGAAAATTAAAGCTCTCATAGTCACCTTAAACCTACTAGGCAGGCTAAGAGATGAGGTACCAATATTTTATTAGAGTTTTATAAATAATGAGTACCTATGAGGATTAATATTAGATATGAATAGTCATGAAATTTATGTTTAATAGAGGTAGATAGAGTTCACACCCTCAACCACCCATAGAAGGACAACTCGATCAAAATAGGATAAGCTCAATTAAGACATTAAATGCATACACAAGGTTGTAGATCCTATGTGGAGAGAGTAATAAAGGTTTAGTGAGGATAATGAGTCTCATGGAATAAATAATAATATAAATCACAAAATTTATAAATATGAACATGGAACATCAGTTAACTTTTCTAACACCAAACACATAGTCACTAGACCTAATGAGATCACCTACAAACTGATTGCTAGAACATGGAAGTTTGGGTGAAAGATAAACCATGGTATTTAATGAAATGAGGTGAAATATTTTTGAGAACCCCATGGAATATTAAAAAGAATGGTAATTAAATTTTAGGCCTTCAATCAAAAGGAAATGTACCCTTTAAATAGGTATGCATAGTCAAAGGTAGGGTCTTGGGGTCCTAACATTAGAGGTAATGAAACATGCTTATTAAGGAGAGTCAAATGTTGTGAAAAAATAAAGGAGGAAAGTTATAATGTGTATAATATTATTTCAAGTAATGATATCCTTGTTTTAATATGGAGAGAACTCAATATGCCTACATAAATCTTCGAAGTCTAAATAGACCCAAGATAAGCCTGTATACATCAATTAAAAGCTTGCATGGATTTGAAGGTTGTTTGATTTTAATACACTTGAGTGAGAGGTCATAAATTATGGTATTTTATAAATTTTAAAATATACCCAATTGATATAATAACCTAATGATATAACTAGGCTAATTAGGCCTAAAAAACTAAATCACATAGGCTTAGGTAAACCTAACTATCTTCGACAGGTGGGATCTTAGATTGGAAGGTGGAGGTTGATAGATTAATTATTCCTAGTAGAGATATTAAATAAATTTAAGGAGATATATTTACTTGTCTCTTAAATTACCCATCACATGTAAGTGTTTGACTCATTGGATGACACAAGGAGCCTGCCATTTTAGTTCTTTTGGGCATAAGCTAAGAAACTACAAACCAACTTTGAGAGTGTGAGGAATATAAAAATATAATTATTTATTAGATTTATAAATTAAAATATTAATTTTATTAAAGGTGTATTAAGTTTATAAAATAGTAAGAACCTTGATTCAAAAAATAGAGAGCCTAAATAGCCTATTAGACCTAAAAGGATCTAAAACATGTTTCTTGGAATATTGGTTAAATGTTGAGAAAATATGAGTATAAAGGCCAAAATTTATAACAAATTTATCCAATTTATAGGAGATTCATAATAGTAAAGGAAAACCTAGTGGCCTATTAGGCCTAAAATTGGTATAAACAAGCCTATGTTTGAATTAGGGTCACATGCATGTTTTGGTACTTAAATGAGGATGAAAATCCCATATAATAAAATATTATGGTAATATAATGTTTAAAAATTTATTAATAGTCTCATCCATATAGTTAGAGCATTAAACATAGGCTTAAAGGTTTCATAAACTTGACTATGTAAGAAGCCTAGGACAAAAAGAGAATACACAAGGGGCAGAGTTGGTAAAAGGTATTGGGATAAGGATAATATACACTTGGAGAGAACTAATGGGAGTTAAAAGTGTAAATAATCAATTAAATCAATAAATTAGGACATACTCAGATCTCACATCATTGCTAAGCACTTAAACTAGCAAGCAAACATGACCTACAACCAAGCATATAAGACTATTTAAGCAGTCATGTTTGAATTTTTAGAGGCAATTTTAGAGGGTTTTAGATAGGTTTAAAGTTATTTATTATAATTATATTTATTCCTAAACATCACCTAAGTATCACCTCATACCTCTGAATCTTAGTTGAAGTCAATTTGGCCTAAAATCCATAACTAGACCTAAGACTTCACCATCACCTTTGAGGCACACTCAAAGCACCTTAGGAGAAATGAAATTATTAAGATGTATAAGAGATTATCTTAGGTCATATACTAGCATATATTAGTAATTAAATTCCAAACTTGGGTCTTGAAGTCTACTCAAACCATACAGTCCTAAATAACTAGTTTGAGACATCTAAATAGGTGCTTGGATCTCTCATCACAAGAAGAATTAGGGTAGATTATCTTATCAAGAGTTAGGTACCCTAAAAAATCAATATCCATTGTGGAATAAGTTGGATTTAGGGACTCACATTTATGAACAAATGATAAGGATTTAAAAATGTCAAAAAGGCTTACAAGGAGTTTAAGGTTCATCATCTTCCACTCATATCTTTCTACACAAGATGAATAGGACCTAAATATATTTAGGTGTTTATGGGGGTTTATGGAATAACCATCCATGACCATAAATTTTGGGTTGGAGGCTTGACATTTATGAACCATAGTTAAGATGGTAAACCTCACTTAAATCTTAGTATTGACTTTGTGGTAGAGATCACCAAATATTTGAATCCAAAGCACTATTTTGTATTTTATAACACTTAGATCAGATAACACACTCAGAGGGGACTCCACCTATGGAATTGAGTTATACAAACATTATATGGAATGCTTATAAAACTATAATTTTCTAAGAAATTAAGTATAAAGAAGAGTGCAGAGTTATTTGATAAGCTTACAATCATTGGAGGATAAGGTTTGACACTTATTCAACTTTATAAAGTTATAATATCTCTAATAATCCATCTTTAAACTCCTCTACAACTCACTTTTAAATATCTAGTTTGTAGGCATGAGAGAGAAAGTCACCTAGTTTTATATATGAATAAGGGTTATTGGTGTACAATGTTTTAAATGATTTAATAATTATTTGAAACACTTGTTTGAGATTATGACATGCCTATCCACATTATCGTAAGATATCTTAAAAGTTGCATGGCTTCCAAGCACACATAGTCAAGCAAATAGGCCTAATAGGATTAAATGGCTTACTTGGTTAACAATAAAGTTGAATAATGGCATAGAGATGCTATTATGAATGTAAAATAACATTAATTTCACTTGTAATTGGTGATTAGAGGGTGATATAGGCACTCCTCATAGTCATAATGGGATATGGGATTAGTTTCTCAAAGTTACTCAACATGTACAAGGTATAATGGTTGTTAAAGCACATCATGGAGCCTAATCACACCTCATTGAAATTTGTAGATACCATATTAAGGAGTTATGAACTATTATTGGTGTGTCCTTTCCTTGAATGGTTATGACTCAACATCCACTACCTCACCTCAATGCCAAAAGGGCCATTAAATAAGACTAATGCATGGAGAGGGTTGAAGGATAACTATGTAACTAATGAAACTATAGATGGAGTTGACTATTGTCATTTATGACCCATTTATCTCACCTATATACCATAGTTATCTCTTTTTATCTTCTCATTTTCTATATATTTAGTCCTCATGGCCTTGTTTTGTGTCCCTCTCTTTGGCATGACTAAACTCTACCTAATTTGTACTCTATGGACCTCTTGGACTGTTAATGAATTATTTAAACTTATCTATGATTAGGTTTTAGTGTGTGTATGATTGTTTTTTATGCATAAGTTGTTTAATTCCCATTCTACATGTATGCCTTGGCCTATAGTCTAACAAGTGATATGTGCAAGTTATGTAGTGTGTTAGGATGTTAATGACTGAGTTTAAGAGTCAAGATTTGATTGTAAGAGTCTAGAACCATAGCTTACTCTCACTACCCTTAGGCCTTAGTCATCAATATCAACCTCTACATGAAACATTATGGATTGGAGACTATTATAGATTGTTATTAAATCCTATGCATTATCCATTAGTGTTTTCTAAGTTTAGTTTAAGTGGATGAACTACCATATTGGTGCATCATCAACCCTTAGAGCATATTTCCTTTATGTAATCTTTTTACCATTTTCATCCCAATATAATTAGGTCTTAAAAATAATAATATTCAAGTTGATAATTTATGGGAACTAGCCCCATAATATAGAGCTTTGGTGTAGACAATAGGTAACCCACAGCCTATATGTCAATCCCATGTTAGTCTGAGTTTGAGGAGGGTTTGAATAGTCCTCCTCAAGAGGGTGAAACTTTGGTAGTTAACAATTTTGGCATGCCTAGTGGGATAGGATTTGAGCATTGGATCCTTCACAACAATATCTTAGTCTTTACAAATAGCTTCAAGCACCACATTAGTAGATTTTTAGTTAGAAATTGATAACAAGGGTCATCATCTCAAGGTTAATAAAGGTTATTATTCATAGCTTCATTGATTTACATGTGCTAGATGATTAATTATGAATGCATATGGGGTAGAATTATGTTAAACACTCCCTTATGATCCTTTCCAACTCCATTATAACACTTATCAACCATAAATTCACCCTTGTCAGCCCTATGATGAGTCTCCTTATTGCCAAGAGTACCAACCCCATTGTGATCCTTATCTACCTCCTTGGTAGTCTGATTATCAATCTAATCAATCATTTTAGTTAATTTATGTTCTTGAACAGCCCACTCATGCCCCAAATCAATCCATATCAAGACTTAAATATACCCTATTGGAATATGAAATACATATGGTGAACATTGACACATTGAAGGGGTATGGACAAGAAATACATAAGCATGTGATTAAAAACATTAGAGATTCATTGTAGCAAGCCAAAGGAGAGTGGTAATTTTTCATGAGGGAGGGTCATTCAAGGGGAAATAATGACATGTTAAATATAAAGTGCCTAATTTCAAATATTAAAGAGAAATTGGTGATTTATGAGGAGAATCAGGTTCACCAATGTCAACATTGAATCCCCTCTTCTATCCCATGCTAGTATTATATTAAGCTACCCATCACCCCTAAATAGCTTTAATAAATTGAGTGTCATGACCTCTAAAATACTTCACAAACCCTATGAACTTTTCCCACTTGTAAATTTTTCCAAGAGAGAACTCAAAAGGTATGAGAGGTGTGTCTTGAGAAGACTAGTCATCATGAGTAGACCCTTGATAATTCAAGTCTTAATTTTGAACCCAACCTTGCCAAAAAAATGATGTTGTAGATAAAAATGTATATCATTCAATGATAGCTACAAAATTGACATAATATCATATTAAGACACATATAATCATGCCCCAAGTAGTAGTACACATAATGTAATAAACCCTTAAACCCATGTTTCTAACCTAGAAATAAGTGTTGAAGTCAAGGGAGATATAAGATCAATCAAGAAAGTCTAAGGTCATTCAATCCCCAACCCTCCCTTCTTAAGATTCTAAGTCATTTACCTCATGGAAATCCATTCAGATTAATTTGAAGGAGGAGATGATGGTTGTTGAGAACAAGTAGCTACATGAAGGAAATAAGTCATACATGTCATCTCTCTCAATGTCACTCCAAGAATCTCCTATGCCACTCCTTAAAAAAGATCCTATTATTGAAGAGGTGATTAAATAAAATAAGATTTAATTGGTATCTATTGATGGTGACTTGAGTGAGCTTGAAGGGATATTGTCATTAGGACACCCCTTGCTAAGGACAAGTATGAATCAATCTTTCATAATGCAAAGTAGGATAAACACTAAGAGGTTGTTTGGGTGAAAGATGAGCTGCAAGGAGAAGCCACTTCAAGTTAAAAATAATAATATGGATCCCAAGAGTTCTTTCATGACATGGCATATATTATTTACCATGACATTCTTTAAGAGTGGGAAAATGAAGCATTTTTTCAATCTCCAGCAGCTATAAGGCAAAGCAATAACCTCCAAGGGTCTCATAAACCCTAATGGTTGATGAGAGATTGAAATATGATCATGATTACATGGAGTGTCAATTTGATAATGATGACCTTTGGCAGTAGTTCATAAGCATTTATAATGAATATAATACCTTTCAAGGACTCACACATCATTTATAACACGTTTAAGATGCATCAAATGTTGACCCTCTCAATATTTATCCATAAGAAGAGCAGGTCCAAGATGATATAAGGAATGATGAGGTGTATGTTGTAGTAGTAGTACATCAAAATGAATACATAGACCAAGACATGGAAAATTAGGAACAACCCATGACTGAAGAAGATATGAGACTAATTATGTAATATATATGGATATGGGAAGAGTATGATTGGTTACTTGACTCACATATTTAACCCATGTAATTGGGGATGGAGATAGCAGGTCTAATCAATCTTATAAGAGGCCATGATCATGATAATTCTTCCAGTTATAAGTGGGGATCCCATTGAACACATATCAATTTGAACTCATAGACCCAACTTGATCAAGTGAATTTACATTTTGATCTTAGAGGAGAAATGAGGTGTGTTTTAGTTAGTGGTTTCTATTAGTTTCTTATCATGTTTCAATAAGTGTGATATACACAAGTTTGTAGTTTGTTGTCTTATTGTTTTGTGTCCTTGTTAGTCTTGCTTATTAGATGTTATGTGTGTTTCTTAGGTACAGGTTCTATTATTTTGTTTTCCTTGTGTTTTTTGATACTAGAATCCTAATAAGTCTCATTGAGTGCTAAATGAGTTTGAAAGTCCATCAATGTGGTCTTCTAAGTCATGAGTCATGTTTGAGTCATCATTGCTAAACAAATGTTTGGGTTCTCTTGACCAATAGGCTGGTCATCCCTTAGAGTTATAAAAAATGTTGACACTTTGGCCTCGTAGGCCAAATGTCAGCACCTATAGTAAAACATTTCATTATATCCCTTCTAGGTTTATTCATGGTGCCTAAAACTAGTCATAGTATCATGAATGTCTATTAAAAACCTTTGATTCTTTTTGAGTGGTCTCATGATGTCATGGAGTATGTTTGTGCGCTCATATATCATAGTTGCCTTAGTCCAATTGGTGATGTTCTAATAGTCATGATGGCTTTAGAGTGAGTAAAGAGGGTGTTAAGGTGCCTTGGATGTCTAATGATTAGTTTGAACATCATTTGATAAGGTGATTCTCCTTGGTATATTTGTTCAAGTTTATCTCAAACATTGGTCAACCCTTCATAGTGATAAATACCCCTCAAATCAAATCATATAAATTTATTTTTATTTTAAACATTTGAAAATGGGGGTGTTTTTATAGAAATACATTATAAAGGTCTTGAGTAGATCCCATTCTTATCACATGGTTATGACCAAGCATTTCTACATCATAAAAGTCCCTTTTAAGACTCATTTCCACCTCCCCAATAACCACATGGGCCCCACACATGATAAAAGGTACCCTTTTAAATCCTCATTTCATACCATTAAATTTTAAACAACATTTATCTTGTGTGTTCACCCTTTTTACCCTCAAATGTTAGTTTAAGGTCAAAACATGGATAAAATAGTTGAAAAAAAAGTGTTTTCAAGTGCTTTTTGCATATTGTATGGAATGGTACATATAGTTCTATATATGGTTATATTGTAGAGGATAATGTTACAAATGTTTGATATATGTTTCCAATTAAAAAATGACAAAAAATCTAAATTTTTTTCTCCTCTCTTCACTATCTTCCTTGGTAGCCTAGACTATCTTGTTAGGTTTTCCTTTATTTCATACAAGAGAGGTCAAATTAGCAATTGTTATCTTGGGGAGGTGAAGGATTTATCTTCAACTTATTATCCATGAATTTTGTTTGATATTTGATTGTATTATCTATATGAATAAATACTAATATCTTGGCCACTCCAGTGGAATTTTCATATGTGCAAGGTTGAGAAAGTATAGTGGTTTTTGTATATTTTTAAAGAGTTTATGAAAAACATGTACAACACCCACACCCCTATTTCAAATGTGTGGATGATGGGATCAAGCCAAACCTTTTTTTTTCTTCATCTTATAGTTTTTAGGTAGTTTTCTCAAGTTTCAAGGTTTGTGTTATATGTTTCAAGTGTCTAGTGTTGTTTTGGTCTTGATGGCGATAAAATTAAATACATTTAAGTCTACTCTACATTTACAACCTCATCCAAGTTAGGTCATAAAACAAGAAAAGTATTTTAAGTCGTATCCTAAGGTGATTTTCATAAGTACACTTTGTAATCTCTTGACAAGCATAAGCTAGTGTCACTGTAGTAGCTATAAAAGGTCTTAGGCTAGGTCCAAATAGATATTAGTTACTTAATATTTTACTCTTTCCTTGTTTTATCACCCTCAAGGTCCATCACTATTATATTCCCAAGCATCCTCAGTTTCAATCTTTAAAAAGTAAACCTATCATAGTCACCTTAAACCTACTAGGTAGGCTAAGAGATGAGATACCAATGTTGGATTAGAATCTAAGACACAATGAGGACTTATGAGGAGTAATATCAGCTATGACGAGGTATTAAAGCTAAGTTGAGTAGAGGAAAATAGATTTCATATCCTCAACCACCCACAATAGGATAACTTAGTTAAAAAGGGATGAGCTTAGCTAAGACCTTAAATACATGCACAAGGTTGTAACTCATGTATGGAGAGAGTATTAAAGGTTTAGTGAGGATAAAGAGTCTCATGGAATTAATAATAATATAAAATACCACCAACTTGCTAAATATGATCATGGAGGTTCAATTTACTTATCAAACACCAAAAACACTAATGAGATCACCTACAAACTAAATTATAGAACAACGTAGGTTAAGTGGAAGATCCACTATGGTATTTAATGACATGAGGTTAAATATGTTTGAGAACCCCTTGTAATCTTAACAAGTGTTGGTAAGTAAACTTGATGTCTTCAATCAAAAGGAAATTCATCCTTCAAATAGGTTTTCAAGTCAAAGGCAAGGTCTTGAAGTCCTTGCATTAAGGATGAAAATGAAAATGTGTATCATATTATTTAAAGTAATGAGAGCCTTGGTTTAATATGGAGAGAACTCAATAGGCCTACACAAACCTTATAGGTCTAAATAGACCCAAGACAAGCCTGTATATGTTAGTTAAAATCATGCATGGATTTGAAGGTTGTTTAAGTTAAAGACCCCTGAGCGACAGGTCAAAAATTATGATAGTTTATGAAATTTAAAAGAACCCCAAGTGATAGAATAATATAATGATCTAACTAAGTTAATTAGGCATAAAAACTAAATCACATAGGCCTAAGCAAACCTAGATGTCTTCTACAAGCAGGGTCTTAGATTGGAAGGTAGAGGTTGATTGATGAATTATGCATGGTGGAGAGATTACATAAAGGTAGGAGACATTTTTACTTGCCTCTGAAATTCTTGAACACCTGTAAGTGTTTGACTCATTAGATGACACACATAGCCTAACATTTTAGTTCTTTTAGGCCTAATCTAAGCAGATATAAACCAACTATGGGAATGTGAGGCATATACATATCTAAGTAGTTATTATAGGGATAAAGTAACTTGATAAGGTGATTAAATAAGTTTTATTAATATTATCAAATAGTAAGAACCCTAGTTCAAGAGACAGAGAGACTAAATAGCCTATTGGGCTTATTAGACCTAAAAGGATCTAAAGCATGCATATGTATACATTTTAAGACCTTGTGATTACCTAAAATATTGGACAAATATTGAGAAAATATGATTACATAGGCCATAAGGTATAAATAAGGTATCCAAATGATATGAGATTTATAATAGTAAAGGAGAACCTAGTGACCTATTAGGCTATTAGGCCTAAAACTTGTATAAGCAAGCCTATGTCTGAATTAGGGTCTCATGCATGTTTTGGTGATTAAATAAGGATAAAATTAATATTTAATAAAATATTATGGTCATATCATGTTTAAAAAAGGACTAATAGTCTCATCTATATAGTTAGAGCACTAAACATAGGCTCAAGGGTTTTGTATACTTGACTGTGTATGAACCCTAAGATATAAAGAGAATACACAAGGGATAGAGTTGGTAAAAGGGAATGGAATAAGGATAATATATAATTTAAGATAAATAATTAGAGTTACAATTATCCATCATCATTACACTAAATAAATGAAGACAAACTCAGACCTCACACCATTGCTAAGTACCTAGGCTAGTAGGTAGATGTGACCTACAACCAACTATATAAGACTATCTAAGTAGAGTTAAGTTTGAATGATTGTAAAAAAATTTATAGGGTTTCATATAGGTTTAAAAAAATTATTATAATGATATTTATCCCTTATATCACCTAAATATCACCTCAAACCTCTAAATCTTAGTTGAAGTCAATTTGGCGTAAAAGACATAACCAGGCCTAAAACTGCACCATCACCTTTAGGGCAAACATAGACCACCTTTGGTAAAATGACATAATTAAGAGTTATAAAAGTTTATTTAACGTAATATAAATAATTATTAAAGTAGAGAGAAGTAATTAAATTCCAAATTTGGATCTTGAAGTTTACTCAAACCATATAATCCTAAATAGCCAATTTGAGACATCTGATTAGGTGTTTGGATATCTCATCACAAGAAGACTTAGGATAGATTATCTTAGTAGGATTTTGTTACCCAAAAAAACTAAATATCCATGGTTTAATAATTGGATTTAGGGGCTCACCTTTATGAACAAATTCTAAGACTATAACCATGTCAAAAAGTCTTAAAAGGAGTTTAAATTTCACCATCTTTTGCTCATATCTTTCCACACAAGATGCATGGGACCTAAATATATTCAATATTTTAATGGGGGTATATGGAATAAAAATCCATGATGATAAGTTTTAGGTTATATGCCTGAGCTTTATGAACCATCATTAAGATGTTAAACCTCCTTAAACCTCCATTAAACCCTAACACTCACTCGATGGTAGAGATCACCAAATATTTGCATCCAAATAACTATTATTTATTGTATAACACTTGGATCAGATATTACAATCATAGGGGAATCCATGGATGACATGCATTTGTATAGACACTATATGAAATGGTTAGAAAACTATATTTTTTCAAGAATTTGAGTAGAAATAAGAGTTCATAGTTATTTGAGAAGCTTAAAATCATATAAGGGGAAGGTTTTACCCTTATTAAATATTCTCCAGTCATAATATATATGAGAATCCATCTATAAATGCATATGAAACTCACTTCCAAACAACCAATCGATAGCCATGAGAGAGAAAGTGACGTAGTTGTCTAGATGAAGCAAGGTTGCATGTTTAAAATGTTTTGAATGATTGAATCATGATGTGAAAGACTTTTTTGATCTCATGACATGCCTATTCACATGATCCTAATTTATCTTACATGTTATATAGCTACCATGCACACACAGTTGAGTAATTGGGCCTAATAGGCCAAATTGGCATACTTGGTCAGCAAGTAAGTTTAATAATGGCATAGAAATGATACTAGGAAGGTCAATGCACATTAATTTCACATGTAAATAATTCTTAGGAGGTGATATATTCACTAAAAATAATAATGGGACATGGGGTAGTTTCTCAAAGCTATTCAACATGCACAAGGGTTATTAACTTCTCAAACACCTCGTGGAGCCTAATTGCACCTCATTTAACTTTGTAACTACCACATGAAGGAATTATTTAATATTATTGGCATGTAATTTCATTTAAGGGGTATGAATAAACATCCACTACCTCACCTTAATGCCAAAAATGGCCATTAAATAATACTAATGCATGAAGAGAGTTGAAGGAGGTATGTGTAACTAATGAAACCACATATGGAGTTGACTATGGTCATTTATGACCCTTTTCTCTCACCTTCATGCCATATTTCACTCCATTTATCTCCTAATTTACTATACATTGAGGCATCATGGCCCTTTTTTATATCCCTCTCTTGGGCATGAGGAAACTCTACCTAATTTATACTCTATGGACCTCTTAGACTATTAATGAATTATTCTAACTTCTCTATGATGAAATTTTAGTGTGTGTATGATTATTTTACATGCATAAGTGGTTTAGTTCCCCTTATATATCTCTAATGTCTTCATCCAGATGTTATCAAGTGATTTATGTAGGTTATTTAGTGTGTTAGGATGTTAATGATTGAGTTTAAGAGTGGAGATTGGGCTGTAAGAGTCTAGAATCAGACCTTCCTCTCAATACCCTTAGGATTTAGTCATCAATATCAACCTCTACATGAAACATTATTGCCTAGAGACTATTATAGATAGTGATTCAATCCTATATAGTATCCATTAGTGTTGTATGAGTTTAGTTTGAGTGGATGAACTACCATATTGGTTCATCAACACCCATTAGAGTAGATTTCCTTTATGCAATATCTTTAGCCTTTTTATCCCAATATAATTAGGTATTAGAAATAATATTATTCAAGTTGATAATTTAGGGTAACTAGCCCCATTATCTATAGGTTTGGCCTATACAAAAAGTAACCCAAAATATATAGGTCAATCTCATGTTATTCCATGTTTGAGGAGGGTTTGAATAGTCTTCTTCAAGAGGGTATAACTTGGGTAGCTAACAATTACTCTATATGCATTTTTGGCTAAGTCCAATGTCTTTTGAGCATGCATTTTCAACATTTAGGGGGTATTTATTGTTGATAGATTAGGGGGGTATACCTTTTTGTGTCTCTCTTTATATTTTTAGCTTGCACTTTCATTTCTAAAATAATTACAACTTGTACTAATACAACTTATTTTTGCACTAATGAATTTAATTTCAATCAACCCACTAACTCCCTTTAACTATCATGAATGGAAAATCAAGATGAAAATAATTTAAAGGAGTAAGGGTTTGTAAATTATAACCATGGGTGATGAAAATAAACTGAGCATAGATGCAAAGATAATTAAGTAGTATAGCTGTAATGATGAAGCCTATGGGTTATTATCTCTTTCTATAGCACCTAATCTCTTATTTCACTTAGAGTCTACCAAATCACCTCATGATATATGGACCATTATAGGTAAACTATTTTTGGAGTAATATATGATGAGAGGTCAAGATCTTGAGAATGAACTCATTATCCTAAGTCCTTGAAACTTTTACACCTTCCAGTATATTTTCACCAAGTTAAATTCCTTGAGATTATAGTTGAAATAATGTGGGATAAAAAAGAAGATGACTAACTTATTCTTTATATAATATTTAAACTGGGTCTTGAATATTCCATCTTTATCTCTGATTTCCATGCCACTAAAAGTTCTTTATGTACTCCATGGAAAATTCCCTTTTAGAATCTTTCATTGCCCACTTAACTAGAGAGAAAGACAAGTTCATCTAGATGATCACATTGAAGTCCACAACACCTCAAGCCCTAATTTCTAGGAATAGGAAAGCAAAGATTTCAAACAAAGATAAGAATAAGAATAAGGATCAATATAATAATAAGGATTCAACCTCTATTGAAACCAACACTGAAGCCTCTTTTTTCAATTAAAAACCTAAGAAAGAGAAGGTTAATTGTGCCTACTATAATAAAAATGGGCATGATGAACATAAGTGTATGAAGAAGTAAATATATCACCTAACTCATCTCATATAGAGTAACATAGGTGTTCCTAAATCTACCAAGTAGAAATCTTATACCTAAGACTCTAGTAAGGTAAAGGGTAAGGGGAAATAGAGATAAAAGGGAAAAGATCTTGTATTAGTTTCATCTATAACATCTTCATGGGTTATTGAATTAGGTGCTTCTCACTACATTAGCTCTTCACTAATTGAGTATTATTCCTTAGAGCCTTGTAGCATGTCTTATATCAATTTAGGTGATGAAACATATGTACCAATTGTAGGGAGAGGCTATTTTGAAATGGAAGGATGAAAATTCAATAATGTTCTAAGTGTCCCTTCCATTTTAACCAATCTCCTATCAATGTACCAAATCACTCATATTAGTAAATACATGAGGGTTGAGTTTTTACCAAATTAAGTTATCATTAGGGAGTTCTATAGTGATTATATAGTGGTAATGGGTAGGTAAAATCACCAAGATAGGTTATAAACCTTCTCACATTTTTCACCCAATTATTCTATGACTGCATTGTTGACTCATTCATATGGAATTATAAAATTATTGCATTATCGGTTTGGCCACCTTCACCACATCTATCTTGAAACAAAAAACATGGTCATAGGCTTGAATCAAGTCCAATTATCTAAGGGACTTTGTGATGGTTGATATCTTTAAAAAAAACTTGAATAAATTTCTTACAAAGGTAAATCTTGGATGGATTCAAAATCATTGGAGTTAGTACATAGTGATGTATCTAGGCATTTTCCCTATCTATCTTTTACAAGTGATAAGTACATTCTCACTTTCATTGAATATTTATTGAGATATACATGATTCTACTTTCTTAAGCAAAATTCTAAAGTGTTTAAAGATTTTAAAGACTTCAAGGCACTTGTTGAGAAATTATCTATGAAATCCATAAAGGTTATTCAACCTAAAAATGGAGGTGAATATGTCAATAATATATTTGATTAGTTTTGCACCATAAAGAGGATTGATTTGTAGTTGACAAT